>LQNK01000128.1:0-14122 GCA_001586405.1 Phoebis sennae | reverse complement strand
CCACATGCTGCACAGAGGTGAGTGCGGCGCCGTAGCAGTACCATCGGGCGACAGACTGCTGCGGCCGGCGCGATGTCCGAGCGAGGTGTGGGCGCTCATGCGGCAGTGCTGCTATTTTTTACTCCTGGTTAAAAGAACTGAATTCTTTTAACCAGCAGTAAAAAAAATCCAATCCAATCCAACCAATATTTTGACCCTATTTGAATGAAACCATGCCCAGACATTTTGGAAGATAAACTTATTTTGCCTTTGCATGCACGCACCATCACCAGGGCGCAGTATGAGATTATCGTAACACATTTTATATTTTGACATACATACTTTCCATGTGATAGCTTCTCAGTCATACCTGTGGTGTTCACGATATATAATAAATGTTAGCACACAGACCAGTGGGGCGCTAGTGTCACTTCTGACACTTCAAACCTGTCATTTGTGGCGTGCAGACGTATCCGTTGAGCTGTGTGCCTACTTACTGATATTTGAATCTTTTATTTAATGCTCACCTACAACTATAGGACATAACAATACCCATTGTGAGTTTATTATGAAAATCAATACATATATTTACTTTATTTCAGAATACGTTCCCATACATGAATATGAAGAGCCGAGGATTTCACTTGATCATTTGGAACATGCTGACACTGTTTCAAGTAAGCAAATATTTGTTTTTTAAAACTAATTATGGATTTTTATCTCAATGGATTAAATGTAATTGGAACGTCAATAAAACACCGAGGTTGGAGACTGACTGTTTAACTAACTCGCTCTCGACGCGTGAGCGCAGTGCTAGTGGCACAGGCCGCGCACGAACGTATACAGGTTTATGATCACTTACATACAAAGAAATAGTTTTCTTACAAGTACCTAGCTTATCTGTAAATACTTCCGGAAATTCCGCAATTAATCGGTTCACAAACGGGTCGATTATTAAATTGTCTGTAATTTTGTGCAAATCTATTTTAATATTTTTTATTCCCAGAGCGCGTAGCCACTCCCTGCCTAAAAGAGGCCGACCCCCTCGCTTAATTACATAAAGTTTGCAATTAGACGCTGACACATTTCCGAGTATTAATATATCCAAGTGAATCCATCTTTGAACCGACATAACTGCGTATATTTAAATTCTCATGCAATAGTATTTTATGTGAGAAAACATTGTTATAAAAATCTTCACTAATGGTCGCAATGCGACTTCCGGTATCGACTTCGAAGTCGACCGGTCGGCCGTCCACCACAAGCGTAATAAAATAAGGTCGGTCACCTGTACCATCCACTTGAATGTTAAAAAACTCCACGCTGTCGTCGTCACTCACGTAATTATGTCGCGCGTTTACCTGACCCCTATTTCGCACCATTTTACATTCTCATTGCTTCACTAGCAAGCCCGGACACAAATTGGTCTCGCAAATTCTCTTCTAAGTTCACCCCAAAATTGCATGTAGTGGCCAGATGCTTTAAATTGTGCAAATATTCCGTTAGTGACTCGCCGACCTGTTGCCTACGTAGCCGAAAAACATGGCGCTCAGCAATCTCTGAGCGTTGCGGTTCCACGTGTCGCGTTATAAGGGCCACAAGTTCCTCAAACGCTTTAGCTTCCGGATGCTCCGGCGAACACAAATCACACATGAGTGCGTATGTGGCATCCCCAACTACCGTTATTAATAAGGGAACCTGCAACTCTGGTTTGATCTCATTTAGTAAAATGTACTGCTTTAAGCGTCGAACATAGGCGGGCCATTGCTTCGAATTTATATCGAAAGCTTCTAATTTTCCGATAGGCATAACGCGTATTAATAATCGTAACGGATTTCGTCGTTCCGACTCGTCGCCAATGGAACGTCAATAAAACACCGAGGTTGGAGACTGACTGTTTAATGTGTAAGGTTGAACTACCTACAGTATACAATAATTAATATTGCGATTAACCCTCCAGTAATAAAGAATAAGATATGACAAATCTAGAAAAACAATAATTTATACTGTTTTCTTACTTTTATTTGTAATTGCTTATTTAATATTATATATTATTTTATTAACAGGTGATAGGTTCATACCAAGTGAACTGAGTGACGCAGGAAGCAACAAATCGTTGATATCCGTCGACAGCAGTGTACCTTCTATGAACGGGACTATGTCGGATCAGTATGATAACCTCGTGAGTACTTGTTTATAAAGTATGGTAATATTGGTGTGGGGCAATGTTCAATTTTCGATAAAACATTTATAGTGTTTAATTTTTTTTTCTGTGTGATCCATTAAAAGTATCAAAAAGCCTGCTTCACTCTTGAGACCATTAGATGCCATCCTTTGGTGCTCTGTTCCTTGTAATATTTTTATTTTTTAAATGACCAACATTCAGAATTCATTCGGTGTACATTAACACCGTTTTCGGGTCAATAGTTAATTAACATTTTTCAACGTTTATTGCACACTGACAAAAATCTCTTGTGTATCCGTTAAGCTAATTTCTATGTGGACTTGGCATTCATATTGATGTTGCTTATTCATTATTATAGTACCAACAACATTTTTTTAAATCCATATAAAAAGCACTTACGTTTCACATGACAAAACTTAAATGAATATGGTGACACCATTGTAACATTTTCACTATCCATATTTAGTTTATTCTTTAATTTAATAATGACACTTTTTTCACAGTTCGGCGACAACAAGAGCTCCAATTCGTTCGAGCAAGCGCTGGCATACGCACTACGTCACGAGGGCGCGTCTGGTCGCAGTAGCCGCGGCAGTGTGTGTGCGCCCTCGCTAGCCCTCGAGCCTGATGGTTTCTGCTCTGCGCCACGACTCATGGAGTCCATCGTATCCCAGGGAAAGACGTATCTTGTGACGCTCACCAAGAAGATAGGCAGCGTGAGTTTTATTATATTAATAGGTCGTCTAATCCTTACCTGTTCTGCAGCATTCTCAGTTCGAGCAAGTGCTGGCAGCGTAATTGTTTATAAACCTCAGTTCGAGTTTAGCGCGCTTTCGCTTCACAAGGGTGTAGCTGCGGTTGTGTGTGTGTGCACCTTCCTTAATACTTGATCCTGACGGTTTTTGTTTGTGTCTTTCTTTTTATAGGGCAAGACATATCTTGTGACGCTCGCCAAGAAGATTGGAAGCCTGAGTGTTTATCTTATCTTGCGTATACATAACGTCACAGAGGCGCGTGCGGTCGTACTAGCCGCGGCGCTCTCCCATTAAAGAGTATATAAATAAATTTCTCAAGCCGGGATTGATTAAAAAAAAATTTAAAAATTTAATTTTTAAGAATTTACATGAAGTTGGCAGTCACATTTGACAAAGATTGGAGTGGAACGTGCGCCGGAAATAATCGTTTACTGCTTCAACCACAACACCATTTGTTTTCTCTCCCTGTCACATGGTGACAAAGGGATTTTACAGACTATAAAAATTATAATGATTATGTCTTCAACAATTTTTTCCGTCGCTTCATGGCAACAAAGTATCAGTAAAAATAATAACCTAATATAATTTTAGGGAAACTATGGTCACGTATTCAAGGGGTGGATGGAACGTGACAACCAAGAATCTCAAAGAAAAGAAGTCGCAGTCAAGAAGCTCACACGGCAAGAATCCGAAAGAAATGGCAGTTTATATGAAGACTTCAAGAATGAATTGGAAATTATGAAGGTATGTTGTTGCACTTTTAAACATAGTCATAAATTTCTATACTAATTATCCTATTTATATTTATATAATTATTAATTAAGCTTAATTTCAACTTTTAAAATCGACCTATTAGTAATTATTTTTTCTATTGTGATCTTGTTTTTTTTTCTAGGAGTTCTTTCTTTATTCTTTGAAATTCTTCTTTAAATTAACAATAGTTTAAGGGCGCACTAAAATTTGTTGTAGGGCGTAGTGGCCGCGTTGCCGAGCACTGTGTTAGATGACAATTATAAAAGTATCATATTTTCACTTTCAGTCATTGCAACACATAAACATAGTGGAGATCCTGGGCTACTCCTGGGACCACGGGTCGGACGTGCTCATCGTGATGGAGTACCTGGAGGAGGGCTCGCTCAACTACTACCTCAAGTTCCAGGGCGACAAGCTGCGGCTGTCACATCTGCTCAAGTACTGCAAGGATATCGCTACTGTGAGTATACTCGTATGAAGATACTTGCTATAAGTCACCACCATTTTTCTCAATTGTCGAGTATATGTATGCAAGCTTCCGCTTGTGTGAACTTTTATAGGTTCACACTCATTTATCTATTTAAGTGTGCGTGCACACATGGGTATGTGTGCACGCACACTTAAATAGATAGACTAATCAGGACAAATTATTGCGACCATAGTAATATATTTCCCAATTCAAAAATTGGTGTGGTGCGTCGTCGTGGATGGATATCTATATAACTTAATATAATTTATCATATATATTTTTTTAATTCCAGAATGTTTAATTGAACCCACTAGCTGTTCAAATATATCTCTTTCTTTTTTATTTGTCTACATTATCACATAATTAAGAGATAAATTCTGAAAATGAAAAAAAAGTTCTATATATTTAATTGTAGTTACTGAATAATAAATTGTCAAAGAAGTTAGGATAATTTTGTAATACGGATATCTGAATTTTTACAATACCGACCCGATTGGCGCAGTGGGTGTGGCAATGGTCTGGGTGTTTTTCTATTTATAGTATGTATGTATTCACAAAAAGTATGTTTAAGTATGTTTATCGATTATCTAGTTTCTATAGTACAAGATTTGTTTAGTTTGGGACTAGATAGTGTAGTTTCAAATGTCTCAGAATATTTATTTATTTTTATACAAATAATTCGCATAAAGCATCTTTTCGTTCTAAGTCTAAATCGAATTGCAATGTTAAATTATCATACATTTTTCAGGGTATGGACCACGTGTCAGCGAAGAATGTAGTGCACCGAGACTTGGCCACGCGGAATATTCTGGTTGTCAATAAATACCACGTCAAGATCTCAGACTTTGGTCTCGCGCGGATCATTCCGAAGGAGGAGAACACGTATCGGATTAAGACTGAACGATTGTTGCCTATTAATTGGTGTGTATTTAATTAACTACGCATTAAATTGAAGTTGTTTATGTAATTTTTTTATAGCAGGCAAGTGGGGCCTGCGGTTCACCTGATGTTAAGTCAGTCGCAGTCTATGAACATCTACAACATCAAAGTGTCGCAGGTGCTTTGCTGGCAATTACACCGATGCGAGTTTGCTTGGTCCAATCGTGCAATTATCGGCTTTCACTCTTTTATTGCTGAAGATATTATGCAGCAAAATTGCCCTCTGTTCTCTTACGACATTCGTATTCTAACCCGCCGTCACACGCCGCACTGTTATTTTTTACTAAATAATATTTTATATCAGGTACGCACCGGAATCAGCGGTGGAGCCGTGGCACTTCTCTACGAAGAGCGACGTGTGGTCGTACGGCGTGACCGCGTGGGAGATCCTCACGCGCGCCAAGCTCGAAGTGCCCAAGTTTGACGTGGAACGGCCTCGGGAACGCGCTTCTTGGTGAGTTGAACCTACTCAATATTAATGTAGACCTAGTTATTTTGAATTGACAAAATTAGGTTTTTTTAATTATTGTTATTGAGGGACTTTTATAACACATTTCATGCCAGTCTCATCATACCAACTTAATCTATACATCACATCTTATTCTGACACAATCCATAATAAATCTTACAAAATGCCTAAACTTATCATCTAACGGTAATTTTAACAAACTAAACACTAAACCTACTTCCCATAAATTGGCTCTAATTAGGGTCAAAAACGCTCTGCGATCGAACTCGAGCCGAGCACATTCTTTGATCCAATGCTGCAAATCTTTTACAACACCACACAAAAATTATGATGTGATAGACTTTGCTATATTCTATTCTATTTATCAGAGTGTTCATTTATCTATAAAATTTATTTACATAGAAGCATATTTTAAGTAGATTATCAATTGTCTAATTTCCATAGTACCGACTTTGGATAGTTTGCAACTAGATGGTCGTTGTGTCACATAACTATTTATTTTATTTAGTTATACGTTGTAAGACCAGTGTATGATAAATGTGTAAAATAATAATATACCTGACAAAACTGCGTTTTGTCAGGTATATTATTAAGTAAAAGTGGTGCTCACTTGAAAAAATTATGAATATCAGAAGATTGTCACAAATTCCGAAATTTATATTTTATACTCACAATTCGCACAATTTTCTGCACATCTTACCTCATGTCTGTATATCTTAAGTTCTGTAAGTAAATTTGGTTGTTTTATTCCAGCTTCCCCATACCGGACGGTTGTCCGTCGGAAATCTTCCGGCACCTGATGAAGGACTGCTGGGCGCTCGACCCCAACATGAGGCCCAAGTTTATAGACCTCGTGCACATGTGCAAGCGCTTCATGGACGAATACAAATAAAGTGAATATCACATTTATTTACGAGTAACTCAGCTCCGCGGTTTCACCCGCGTATATCTCCCGTTCTGTAGGATTTTCGGGATAAAGCCATCCTTTGTCCTTCCTCGGGTTACGAACAATCTCTGTAAAAAAGTTCATCGAAATTGGTCTAAGTTTCAGAGCCTATTCAAAGAAACAAACAAAAAATCATCATCTTTCCTCTTTATAATATGATATAGAGGATACAGTCACATTGTTCATTATACATATATAAATATATAAGGGTCAAATTTGTAGAAATCTCAAAATGGGTACAATGATATAGGATGGTGATTACACATTCTTGGTGCAATATGTTATGATTAGAGTTTTTGGAAAGTTTGTTGAAATTTGCATTTTGTCTGAGAATAAGATCACTTCAAAGTGTGTACATTTTATTGAGGATTAAAATTGCTAGCGTAAACTTGGTTATATGACCTAAAATATGCTCATAATTGAGCTCAATTTATTGACGATGGATTTGCTTATCTTGAATTTTAGTGACTTCGTGTGATGTAATTTAATAGTTGATAAATCAACAAATATTAAAACAACTAATGATAAGATTTACAAAATTAAAGAAAATTATTGTATCCGGTTACAACGACGATTGTAGATGCAAAAGGTGCTTTTCAGTTCCTGCCTGATCAAATTAAAATTGTTATTCTTAGATTGACTAATGTATTGTTTGTCTTATAGATGTTATTATAATTGTTGCATATACTGAATTGACGACAAGGTGTACATATTGTGTGCAGTTCCTCGATGCATTTGCTTAGATATGACTAGGATATGATTTGTTTCGTGTTTAGTGCAATCGGACTACGCGAAGTGTCCGTTACAATTACCTCCGCTTGTAATGCGATAGATTAAAATTATTTATAATTGTGGATGATTTATATTGTATTTTTATTATACGTTCACTTGCCGATCGAAGGTTTATAATGTCAATTGTAAGTTAAAGTTTTAGTTGTAAGGATATTGTAAGAGGTTTTATTGCTAGTCTAATCATTCTCAAACTTGTTTTCGTACAAAGGACCACTATAAATTTTTATAAAGCAGATACTACGATATACAAGATGTAACGAAAATGTTTTTATTTAATATTTCTTTTGTAAATAGTTTCAGAATGGTTATACGATGTCGTAAGTTTTGAACCAAAGATGATATTATTAAAGTATCGTTTATTGTTATAATGGAGAGATAATTTTCGTTAAGCGGTTAAGTGTAAGTATTTTTGAATATGTGTTATTTTAATGAGTCTTTAAGATGTTTGCAATTTTTTAAAATATATTGATATTAAAATCAGCATCACGGTGACGACCGTTTTACAACAATATAAAGTGCAATAACTGCAGATGGTAATATTAATTAAGATAATCAATTAGTAATGCATCGAATTATATACAACAGCTTTGCTGATTATAGATGCAATATTAATTTCTTGTCTACCACTTCTTATGGTGATTGATTGCGCGCTTAACATTTTTGAAAGTTTACAGAAATGCTGATATCAAGCACTTAATTATTATTGTTTTAATTTTTATATATTTTACAAGTTTTGAATATTGGCATGACAATGTGATTAGATAATCGTAAGAGATAGAGACTGAATTGTGGTGCGGTGCTAAAATGGAATGGCCTTATTTTTTATAGTTTATCGGCGTGTAAACATATTATGTGGTGTTTCAACTATAAGTTAAAACAGACAAAACATACGTAAATCATGTTATTTTAACGGTCGAGTTTAACGAAGTAATTCGGGCCTTATTTTATATGATATAAAGTGTTGATTTTCAAAGGATTTAATGTAACATATTTCAATGACTTCAATTGTATCTTATCTGACTTTGTGAATATTATAAAATGTTCCACGTGTTTTTGATAAATGGGGTAATTTGTGTCGAATTGTTAATAACACTTTTAATATGTCAATTACTGTGCGACACTGGATTTTAGGACTAATTTAATGAAACATTGAATTTTATAATACACAACGAATACATTGGATCCAATTCGCCATAGTTACCAAATAGTACATATTGTATAAAGTGAGATTGGCTCAAGGAAGAATCTAATCATGAGATGCGTTAAAATCAATTATTGTTTGTTAATAGTAGTGTTGCCGTATTTAGATAAAGTTTTATTTCTGTATATAGTAGATTATACGTTTTAATTAAAATTATGATAGATATTTTTTATTGTGAACGACCATATTCTTGCGAGCAATATAATAGATTTGTATTAATTTTTGATTTTAGAAACGATTTCAATATTATGCAAAGAGTAAGTGACTATTTGTGTTTCGAACACCGTATAATGAAAAAGCCGAAAGTTGAACAATATAATAACATATGTTTTGTAATGGTCTATAACAAATACTATTTGAAACATATTTCAGTAACATAAAAATATATGGAATATTTTTTAGCATTTTTATTTATGGGGGTATGTAAATATTGAATTTAATTTATAATATGATTTATGATACTGTGTACCTATATTATATTGCCCGATAAAGGTGGTCCGTTTTAATTGCCATGAATTTATAAATATTATATAATTGCGAAATTATACTGAATTTTATTTTTTACCCATCTTGAACTATCATATACCTACTACCATAATTTGATAAATTAACACAAGTAAATCCATCAAATTCGACTCACAGTAGTTAAAGGTACAGATCTCCCAATAAAATATGTGGGCAGACCCCATTATAAATGGTAATGTGTGAAATTGCTCATCCATGGGCAAGCCAAAAATCTTTCTTAAAAGAACACAGTCCCCTCTTACAGGCTTTACTTACGTGCATTATATAAAAAGTCCACACACGTATAATAATGTCAGCAAACCCATTCTGCTCCATATTAGAAGTTCTACGTTTGTATTAAGCAATAATGTAAAAAAACATAAGTAGCTATAAAAGACAAGAATCCGAGAGGGCAGCAAGGAAATAATAAACCAAGACAGAAATGCCACAATGCTAATATTATTTTTCAAGCTATGTGTCTGGCTACAGCGGCGGCTTTACTTATTTCCCACCTTACTTCTTACTTAGGTCTGAAAGAAGCCCCGGGCAGCATTAAGTTATGTCATAAGTGTAAGCTCTACAAAATAACAAAATTTGCTTTTAAAAATATTTATATTGAATGATTGAACAAATTAAGGGAAAGAAAAGAAAATTGAAAATTACCCGTATTGTAATATTAACGTTTAATATATGAGTAGAAAAAAGTTATAATATTACAAGTCTAAAGTTTATGGGTAGTAGTAAATTATATGTTGTTTTATTCTAGAATGGATTACTTACGAGTTACTAGTATGAGTTTTCAATTTTTTTCAGCAGGAGTGATCACGTGACCAATTTGGTCGCATTATAAACATATTATCATCATATGGGTAACCTAATTCGTAGGTAATCCACCTCTACTATTATATAAGCAGCAGTGCATTGGTATGAATTCATGTGTAATAGCCTAGACTAAACTGAATCTATATTAAGCCGATAAATAGATCTGAACGAACATGAATATACATATATCTACATGGTTATTAAATATTAACTCTACTATTAGAATACATTTATCTATAACTAGCGACCCGCCCCGGCTTCGCACGGGTTAATGGATGATATTATACATAATAAAAACCTTCCTCATGAGTTACTCTATCTATTAAAAAAAACCGCATCAAAATCCGTTGCGTAGTTTTAAAGATTTGAGCGTTCATAGGGACATACAACATGACACATGACAGAAAAAGCGACTTTGTTTTATACTATGTAGTGATATAAAAATGAATCTCAAAATGTGTTGGTAAGCGCATAACTCAACAACGCCTGGACCAATTTCGCCAAATCTTTTTTTTAAATGTTCGTTGAAGTACAAGGATGGTTTTAACGACGAGAAAAATTTGAATCATTGCCGGGTCCATGCAAGCGAAGCCGCGGGCCGAAAGCTAGTTATTAATTGTACATTTTTTAGGGTTATTTGCTTGAGGCGTGTAAGTGTATAGCTAAAAAGTTAAAATAATTTTAGGTGATATTATTTATAAAATTGTCTGGATATCGCATAATGCTGCCGTTTGCTACGGAGGTGTTGAAATCCCAAATCAAATCAACGGGCCCTCCATAGAATGTGTTATCGACTCTGCCTTAGCTCAATGCAGACAATCTTTTGTCATATCATACGTTGATAAAAGTTACAACGAAAATAATTAAGTATAGTAAGTCAGTAAATATCAAAGACTATAAGCTATTAATATTATGAACATGAAACATTATATAGGAATCAAGGTTATGACCATATTGGTACCCGTAGGTATAATTAGAGATAGTTTGTACTTATTGTTTTACCATCTCATTAAGTCAACATCAATCGGGATGCTGAGTCCTGACGAGGGTTCTTAACAAAGTCATTTAAACTTAAATGGGCCTTGTTTTATAGCTTTGTAGATATATTATGATATGTTTAGTTTAATAAATAATACGTGTAATAGATTATTAAGGAAAATGGGATCCCGTGTATTGCGCAAATTTAAGCTATTATGATTTACGTCTAATAAATAAAATAAATACCTAGAAACTTCTTGCGTATTATTTATATTTTTACGTAAATGATGTAATCTTTTTTCATAGAGGTATAGGTAGTTTCATATTTGTGAAAGTAAAGATCAGTTTCATGACTATTGCCTACAGGGGGATAAAGAATTTTATACAAAACAAACAGCATTTACGTATATAGCGAAGTTTCTCACAATTTCATTGCGCTGAGTTTTATGAACTGTTGAGCGAGTTATCTATTGTACTCGACTCACGTTTTCATTTAAAATTTCATATCTATTAGTTAAATTCAATGTCACAATGATCTTCGTGTATGAGGTTATCTATGAGGATACTGTGTTAATCGTAAATCGTTTTTCCTTTGATATGTCGTGTTCTTTTATATATTTTAATTTTTATGGAATAAACAAATATTCAAATTAATTACCAATGGAATTAAGATTAGTATTTTTAGAAGAAAACGGTGGGGTAAAACTCCCAACGTTTTCACTCATCTTCAAAGTCGATTTTTTTTTTGTCTAAACTATTCCCTATCAAAAATAATCAAGAAACGATACTCAAATTACCGTCGGACAAAGTTTTTCATGCTTACATACAAAAATACAAACTTACAATCGTCCGGCCATCTTGACTCTGGGAATTTTCTCAAAACTCTTCAAATTCGAACATTATTTACTATATACAATAAAAGAAAATCACGGTAAGAGATTCGATTATTTAATTAGAACTTGGTCTGAAATCGGATGCTGCATATTTCATTATACTAATGCTTATAATACAAAATATGAAAACATATTTTTATTATTTTAATAAATTTAATTTCATAAAAACTCTTTTGATTTCATTTACGAAAAAATTGTCGTTGTTGAAAAGTAAACAAAATTCATGTGAATTAATATTTTAATTCTATTTATTTTCTCTTATTCTAAATCTCAAATCTAAATATCTCTACGTATTAAACAATACTTTTCTATATTAGGTAATTTAGCTCTAAAGCAGCTTTTAAACTTTCTATCAAACAAACTCAGTCGCGTTCGTCTTCTTCATATGTAGCTATAGATGAAGTAAGGTAAATCCCCTCATTTTATTTAAATCCCCTGTCTCCGTCTCATCAAGACGCTGGATGTTACCAGAACATTCATATATTGAAGTTTTATCGGTCTTGATAGTAAGAATACTAATTTATTTGTCTCATGGTGAACCATCGTGTTAATTAAAAAGTGTGTATGGAAGTTTCTCTGTTAGTTTAAATAGACGTCGGTAACCGAATTATATTGAGTAGAGAAAGTAATCATAATTTATAAAAGCCATTATCCTAGGTACTCTATGAATGTAAGTTCATGTTTGCAAAAATTATCAAAAATCATTATATTTTAGGCATTTTGTAGGCAAGGATTGTATTTAAATTGGTCAATATAAACGAGGCGCATTTAAAAAGGAGATTCTTACGTAGGTGTATAACGGCAGTATCTACAATTTTTATAGCTCGAATTATAATCCCTCCTGAATTATTTATGAATGATTTCATAGTTTACGAAGCGTGAATTCTAAAACCGAGAATAATTTTCACCTATGTATGATATAAATCTTTGTTTTTGTATGGAAAGAACAGACACAGTAATACTCGACACCATAACTACACAAGAAATGACAAAACTTATATTTGTAAAACACAACATTACACCGACTTGTTTGTAGTTTCGAGTTGACAAAAGTTTTGCTATACTGTGTAATTTCCGGGATTGTTATGATGTATCGTTTTATCGTTATTAAAATCTGTTTGTTTCATGCTGTATACCGTATTGTTTATCACGGTTCTGAAAGGATTATATAAAGAGATAGATAGGGCTTATACAAAAATACGAGAATACCGTAATTTATTTAAACCATATTTTTACAGATACCCGAACACAATACAAGTTCCAGCTTTGTCGACAGATTGAATTATTCAAATAAAGGATTGATATCGAAAGATTTGATCATGTAAAATAACATGTACAAAAATAAACATTACTTTGGCAAAAACTGTTCGACAGTTGTATAAAAAAGCGACAGATTGAGGTTGACATGTCATTTAATTTATTATAATAAAACGTACACTATTGTTGCCTTTATTTACAGTTGAAATTAATATTTTTGCCCTGAACAGATATAAAACATGTATAATTGTATAATACAAAAAATATGAACGTACAATATTAAGGCGGGGTGAGTCAGAAAAGCAGTATCTTTACCTACGTTTTTTTCGTTCACTATGCACAGTTAAATTCTGAAAAAAATATATGTGATTCTTCTACATATAACCGAGTCATGACGGTGCTCCGAAACACGATTACGGTAACTTCGCTGCAGAGAAAAAAATCGCAAAGATAGGTCTAAAATAAAAGATTTTTGCATATAACTTTGGTAATATTTAATTAAGGGAAATAAAAAAATTACTAAAAAAAAGCTTAAATAAATAGCAAGGGCGCTCGGTGAAAATATTAGAAACATATTGATTTTATAAGGGTTAATTCAACAATAATCGGTTTTCTAGCAATACAACACGCGGTCGGCGCGTCAATTTGCTTCCCTCATACCCGTTTAGCTAATGCTAGAGAGCGGACATGCCCAAATTCGCTCCGAAATTCTCGAGGCGTCCATACAATAATTTAATTCACAAATATGAAAAAAATGTTTTGAAAGTAAGGATTTAGGCTAGCCACATACGGGTAATAATATAAAAATATTATGTTATGCAATATTATTTAAAATTATTATTTGTATTCAACGAATTTTGATAAAATCAATATACATAGTATTATTTTTTTGTTACCTACTGTTTTTTTTGACCGAGCGAAGCCAGGTCTCAGAGTCGAGATGGCCCGGCGAGTGAGTGTTTGTATGTTTGTAAGTAAGTATAAAAAAGTAGTCTGACGATATATGGAGTATTGTTTATGCGATCTTGATGAAATTTCGTAGTCGAATAGTTTAGACAAAAATAAATCTTGAGTTCGAAGATGAACGAAGTCGGTAGAGGGGGTAACGAAAATAGAGGAGATCAAATAAGTGATTTTCATATGAATATAGCTGAGTGTGGTATCAAATGAAAGGTCTCTG
>LQNK01001177.1:0-12397 GCA_001586405.1 Phoebis sennae | reverse complement strand
ACTATGTTCATTTTGTAGTCTACGCGAGCGAAGCCGCGGGCAAAAGCTAGTGATAAATAAACTTGAATCACTTACTATGTGGGTTTGTTTTATTATTTCTTTATACAATAGTAACGAATTTTTGTTAAAACGACATTTAATGTTGATGGTTTATACATTTGTGTAGGTATCTTAAAACTTAAATACCTATACAATTATATTTTCTTAGAAATCACCCTGCTGCTCTTAAGTACAGTCAAAAACAATATGAACTTGTAAGCCTCTATCCCACGGGAACCACTTGATTTTCCGGGATAAATCATACATATTATGTTAGCCTATAATATAATCAGCAATTGTGTAAATTTTCATCTCAATCCATGCAGTAGTTTTGGAGGAGTAGATGTTCAAAGAAACAGACAGACAGACAGACAGACAGACAGACAGACAGACAGACAGACATGAAAGAAAAAAAATATTGATTTTCCTTCTGTATCCCTTATATTAACGCCCTGTATTAAAATTTCCCCAATATATTCAATGTACAAATTTTGACATGCTACGATTTTATTATATGTATTGATGTATTGATTGATTATTATTTAACCCGACGTTTCGAGCACTTTCCAGCGAGCATGGTCACGCTGAATAATAATGTAAATAATGTATACTAAACTGCGTTTAAAATCCTTTAGAAAGTATTTTATTTAAAATGGAAAGCACTCGCGTTAAAACAAACACAAGATTATACAAATATAAAGAAATTGTGTATAGAATAATAAAAACCATAAATTTATTTTTTCATACAAATAGTGACTATCAAATACGTTTAAAAATGGCGGTATTAAGTTCGCCAGGTCAGCTAGTCACAAATAAATATGTTATCAATATCTCAAAAATACCAAAACAATGTTTAATGACAAAGTGCAATACAAAACAAGGAAAGCTATATCAGTGATCAAGAAATAACATTGAGCGTCCCGAGTTGATAACCTCCTCGTTTTTGGGACTTTCCCTATAAATAATTAAATATATACAGGGTTTTTTTTATGTCACAGCAGGCAAGCGGAGCATGCGGTTCACCTGATGTTAAGTGACTGACCGCAGCCCATGGACATTTACAACAGCAAAGCGTCGCAGATACCTTGCCGGTTTGATGGAAGGGATCCCCCATGATAAGGAGAGGTTTAATGATAGGATGTAGGGAGAGGAATAGAATATGGTGGGACAGGAATAGGATGGGAATACAGGCCTCCGGGCACCCGCTCACCGTACGAAACATATTGCGATACTGCTTATGTTAATAGTGGAGGTATTAAATATTTTCGAAACTTTAAAAAAAATCATGGGCTGCGGTCAGACACTAAACATCAGGTGAAGAGCTTGCCTACTTTGACATAAAAAAAATCTCCAAAACCTAACATAAAGTATAATTTTCTATCTGTAGTTGTTTTTTTGCGCAGTTGCAGACAATTTCTGTTTATACATATACTTATGTTCAGTTAATCGGGAGCTAAACATAAAAAAATCTCCAAAACCTAACATAAAGTATAATTTTCTATCTGTAGTTGTTTTTTTGCGCAGTTGCAGACAATTTCTGTTTATACATATACTTATGTTCAGTTAATCGGGAGCTAACAAATGGAGTCCTACTTTTTTTCAAGTAAAAGTAAGAAAGAAAGAAAGAAAATACATTTATTTCAAGGAAAAAATACTTAGAACTTAATATCTAAAACAGTTTATAACTAACAATCAAAATTTTAAAATTAAAAAAAAATTAAAAGTAAAAAAGAAGTCTATAAGTCTAATGTAACCTTTATGTTTACTCTTATAATAGTCTATCACCATATATAAATCTCCACATCCAACATTATAAAAGAAAAATACTATTATAACTTTTCCCAAAAAAAGGAACCAACTTCCTCATTCTAAAAAGTAGAAAATAGCTTTTATTTTATTTTTGTTGAAATCTATACAAAGTCAGTGCCTTTATCCATTTTCAATTTAACAAAATTTTGCACCGACTTTGTATAGATTCCAACAAAAATAAAATAAAAGTTATTTTCTTCTTTTTAGAGTGAGGAAGTCGATTCTATTTTTTTGCAAAAAGTTAATATTGTATTTTTTGTTTTTCTGTGTAAATAACTAATAAATATTATGGGACATTTCACACTACGCCATCTAGTCCCAAACTAAGCAAAGCTTGTACTATGAAACTAGATAACTGATAGACATACTTAAACATACGAGTACAAAAGATTTTAACTTACCATTAATCCCTTGAATGTTATAAGTTAGTTGTTTCCACGCGAAAACTTCTTGAAAACCACCCAAATTTGCATTTTGCATTGCCACCATTTTGAAAAAACACATAATTAACAAAAATGTCAGTTTTACCGCCATTTTTAATCTGTACTTTTAAATTTAAAAAAATATCGATCTTATTCTTGTAACTTTAAGAATAATGAATATTAATATCTATTTTTATACTTAATTAATATTATTTTTATTTGATAATAATAATTTTAATATTTTAAGTTTCGTTGTGAAGACGTCTGTTGTCTAGGATGTCTTGGAAGTAACTTATGTACTAAGATGAGTTATATTTGCGTAAGCATATAAAGGTTAAGACTACACTACACAAATATTAAGCGGAAAATTTTGTTTGTTTATACGCGCTAACCTTCGAAAATTGATGGATTGTTTTATATAATTGAAAGGTAATATACATTGTTCAGGTTGTCTGAAAGAAATTGCTTCATAGCTATAGGGCTGTCTTTCTGTACAAAATTGTTTAATATGCAGTTTCTTATTTTTAATTGTTTACCTTGTAATATTTTTAAAGGTATAATAAATAAATAAATAAAATCATTGATAGTTTGATGCGTCTTAAGGCTCAGTTTTTTTGATTTGACTAGCTTATGTCCGCGGTTTCTCTCGCATTTTTCGATTTCAGTTTTTCTTCATTTACAAGTGCTATTAGACCGTACTTTTTGCCAATATCGTGAGTCAGCGGGAAGTACACAAATTCAATCAGTTATTTATTTTGTTTTTATAAATTTCAGTTCTAAGGAATTGTTGAAAAAAGGTCTAGTGTCTAGACCAGAGTTGCCCAAACTTTTTTGTATCGTAGACCCCATTCCATGTTCTTCCTTATTGGGTAGACCCCCTACTTGCTGCTGCTGGTTGCCTTGCTGGTTGTCGTAGACCTCTAGGGGTGGATAATTGGATATAGACCGCTTTTTTTTTTTAATCTTTATTGATAGAGAGTTTGATCAAAAATGATCATGTCACTCTCGAAAACAAACAGTTTACAGAAATCAGCCTTACCGTCTACTTAAACCTAAAAACACTAACTTTAAAACTTCCTTAAATTGCCTAGAATATGGATCTGCCAAAAAACTATTACAAGTACCTACATTATAACCCATATTGAATAACTGTCTTCTCTCTTCAGCATTCCGGGCACATTCCATTAAAATATGATAAGTATCCTCCACGACACCACAACAACTACAATCAGGTGAAATAGATCTGAATAGACCACTTTGGGAATCACTGGTCTAGACGATCAGGACAACGAAGCGATCAGGGCCCCTTTTTTTCTTTTTTTAATTTTCGTAGACATTAAACCATCTTGTCCCAAACTAAGCAAAGCTTGTACTGTGAAAACTAGAAAACTGATAGACATACTTAAACATACTTTATTCTGTAAACACATACATACTATAGATGAATTAACATCCAGACAGTAGAAAATTACATTGTTCATCATATAGTAATTTTCTACTCCTGGGAACCCACACCCTCCGGCGCAATAGACCAATGCTATATCCACTGCGCCAATCGGGGCGTCGTCGTTTTAGAGAACCGGATTCCTAAAATTTTGTCTTATCACTTATGTCTTCATAATTCAAAACCATGTTCATACGTAAACCAAAAAAAACTAAACTAATTAAGTATACCAACATTATTTGTGTATGTTTAATTTTTATGTTCAAGCTTATTAAAGACGTGAAAAAACGGATATTAAAAGTATCGGGACTTTACTTTAGAACATACTACATTTAAACACTATCTGTAATAAATTTAAATAGATAATTCTAATCAATATTTACTTGACCCTTTATAATTAATATTGTTATTATTGTAACACGGTTTATTAATACATGCACACAAAATGCAAGATATTTTATCTGATAACTTTGAGAATAAGGATACAAGTTTCCTATAAGAACGACATTTTGATGTTCAGAGGTTACATAATCACTACATAGTACAAAACGAAGTCGCTTTCTCTGCCTCTATGTCCCTTTGTATGCTAAACTCTTGAAAACTACGCAATGGATTAACGATAACATAAAAATACTGATAATGTTCTGTAGTGTATTTTATCTATCCCCGCCTAAGACAATTAAATACGAATTCTAGGAAAACATTGCAACTTAATTAGATAGTTATAAAATACAATAAAATGAAACATTTTAAAATAAAAAATCAGAAGATGCTGCCGAGACATTGGTGAAATTTTAACACCTTTTCAAAACGTTGCACAAAACTTCTCTATTTGAAGATTGCTATGTTTTGCACAAGGCGTATAGGTTTTACTCTGAAAACATTGCCATTTGCCATTCTAATTGCCTGCTACTGGGTACAGACTAGAGACTCTATTTATAAACAGTGGATTTAATATGTTTGAGTAACAAAGTTTAAAAAGCAAAACATAAAAATGATCTTTTTAACATTTAATTTATATTGGGAACTTATACCTACACAAAAATCAATAATAAATGACTATGACGATAGTTCATTAGAACTTAAAAGAGAACAATCTGACTGTTAATTTTATTGTTTGACTATTTATCTGTTTGTAGTCCATGCAAGCGAAGCCTTAGGCGGGAGGCTAGTCAATTTATAATGATAACATATTAAGAAGTTTGTCAGTGATTTACGACGTTTTAAGCTTTCAAATTGGTGTTGAAATTGAAATTTGACATTCAAATGTGTGTAAGGTGTATTATATATTGTTATTTAGACCTTTTAAAAGTGCAGTTTTTGAGTCAAATAGCGCGCGGAATCGTTAAACGCTCGTAAAATGAGAAAATCATATTATATGTAATACAAAGTTTAGTCTCTCATACTCAAAACATATTTACAAATAGATGTTACTTCATACGCTATTATTTGTCTGAGTCTAGATTTTAAGAGCCCTATTAAATTTTCAGTTTAAACGCCAAACACCCACGCTTCCTAGAATTCTTCTGAGGATGATGATAAAAAAAAGTCTGTCTGTCACCAGACTGTATCTCATAAACGTTGATAGCTAGTAAGCTGAAATTTTCACAAATCATGTATTTCCATAGGTAATATAAAGTGTGTTTTTCGTTATTTTTTTGTTCAATCTATACTAATATTATAAAGCTGAAGAGTTTGCTAATCTCGGGAACTTACTACTGGTCCAATTCAAATTTTTTTTAGTGTTAGATAGCCCATTTATCGAGGAAGGCTATAGGCTATATATCACCCCGATATTCCCACGGGAGCGAAGCACTGAGGCGCAGCTAGTAGTTAATATTTATATGGTAACAGATAAAAGGCTAAACATTGTCAAAGGATATTTAGTTCGATCTAATAGTATTATATTATCTGTGGTTCGATGTAAAAGAAATAGATGATACTTACACTTATGTATTTATTTTATATAGATTATCTGTCTTTCTAAGCGCTACTCCTTAAGGGCCCACTGAAAATCAGCGCCGCGATGGTCACCACCGCGGCAAATGCTGAGTGGTCAACCCTTTTCCAGAAATGCACTGCCGTACACTTTTACTTTTAGCTTTAGTTAATATTAATTTTTAGAATAAATAAGTTAATAGTTTAGTGTAATAATTGTATAATAAGTTTCTGGAATAAATGTCTTTTCTTTCTTTTTTATACGGAATTAATGTAGCCCTTCGTACTCGCACTTGACCGGTTTTATTTTTTAATTACAAAAATAAGGCGTTCTTTAAATTTCGCAAATTTAAATGAAAAAATTAAACTTGGGAGAACTATCAATTGGTTAAATACAGGATGTTTATTTTTACAAAAGCAACTTGCACTGGTAAATATTCATTTCAATAATAATTTTAATTAGTGTTATAATTTTTGGACAGTTCCATGTCGGGGTATAGGAGGAGAGACAGACAATAGCTGTAAGAATATATCTACTGTTTCATCTCAAAGAGCGTTTTACAAAAACATTACACTCATTTTGCGCCGTCGGTTAAAACCAGATCTCAACATGCGATTTTAGAAATAAAAAAATACTTTTCACCGCTTCGCTTGGCAGTGGTCTCCATGCAAAACGATGTTACGGCTAAAGTAAACATATGAATTTAATATACGTATTTATGTCTTTTAATTTTGATTTTAAGAACATCTTACACAAAAAATATATATATAATGGACAATAAAATATTGACAATCTCGTGTCTTTGTTTTGTAAAAAAACACTTCACTACTTCCACAGTTATATATTTTCTACACTTAGTATATGTAATAATTATTTATTAACAAATTAGACCGGTCTAGAATACCATCTTCCGTAATTTTACATATCAATCAAGACGCAGTTCCATCAAGAGGTAACAATACAAAAAAGTTTTAATTATAAAAAAAAATGTGTAAAAACAAAGTCCTCTTAATGTTATAAATGTGGAAGTTTGGATGTTTGTATGTCAATCACGAGCCAAAAACTGAAAGGATTTTTATGTTATTTCGTTTACAGAGTAGGTGGATTAGGTTAAAAGATATCTTTTTATTGTTTTATAGATTCCAAATTTAACGTGAGCGTAGCCGCAGGCTTATGCTAGTTTGTTATTAGAGGTCCATTCGATTCATTATGTCCGTTTGAATTTAGCCGAGTGTGTTATCAAATTGAAAGTCTTGATTTATACCTTACAACGCGAGGTCTAGCTCGGGGCGAACCACTAGTTTTAAAGGGGGCAAAAATTTTAAAATGGCGACTCCAGCCCGTTAATTGCATATCTTCATCATAGCAGCAAATAAAAAGTTGTGGTTGTGCATTTGACTACTATAAATTTGCTGATTTTTAATTTGAATTTGCCGCCCGGGACATGTCATATGAACCCCGATATGATTTACACCTAGATCCAGCTCTGCTGTTGTCCACATTCAGTCTCATGTTGAATGTGACTCAATTTCCGCACATTTTATAAATAGCATTTATTGTCACATTAACCGTAACACAAACCAAGGATGACTCAAAGCTAGTAAACATTTTACGCTGCGATTACACGCACCAATTTATCGTAGTTAGTAAATAGAAATCGAAAGAAAATCGTAAGTATAATCGCTGTTAGGAAGTTAGTCTTCCTATTTAGTCATATCTTGGGTGCTCGACCGCTCTAACTTCCTATTTAGAACGTAAATCGGAGTGTGTAATCGCAGTTAGAGAGACAGAGAGCTCAGTCGCCGCACGGCGTTCGATGCCGACACATGTGGAGTAAAAATGTATTTACAAAAAGAAAGAGATATTATCGTAAATTGAATATTTTCTAAAAGAGTAATTATGGCTATGCAATATGTATGTTTTATAGATCTTAAACCCACAGCTTAAAAAAATTGTTTGTAAAACTAAAGCCTAAAATAATTAATTCGCAAATAAATAATTAAATGAGGAATCAATGGAAAGGTCCTTAAAATGAAATACACCGATTTCTTTATAGATTTTTGTATTAATAAATCGTTGACGAGAAATACGCTTCTAAATTCATAAAAAATCATATGTCGAAAATTTTGTAGCCTATGCGAGCGAAACTGCGGGCGGAGTTAGTTTAAAATATGATAAAATTTTGTAGAATTCATTTGTACATAATTTTTGAAATCCTTTCCTATAAGTCGATATTTTAAATTTATCATCTTTTTCTATAAATATCAAAAAATAGGATTATTTTAGAGAGCGTAGGAGCCATCCTTCCAACACGACGTTCGACTGCCAACTGAGTTAGAGAGCGATCTAGTCAAATGTAATCACAACGTTCAATCTGCAGAGACTGCTCATCGTTTCGATAAATTGTATAATGTAATTTGGCCTTTATTTAGTTGACTTTTGTGTCTCAGAGGGAACGCACGTCATGTGAGTTTCAATTTAATATTTACGTAGTTTCGGTGTTTTATAGGTTATTACTTTAATTATAGTATCTAAATACAACTAGTTGTACAAAGGCCAAGTTATAGCTTTTTATTTAATGGTGAAAAAATTATAATGAGTGTTTCGGATTATTTTATACACGTTATAAAAGTTCATTCTTCTTGGTGGTGAAAGTATTTTAATTTCGAATTAGGTGTTTTAGTTAGAGTTTTACGCAAAACTATAAGTTTCATTCATAAATTTGATGAAAACGTTTGTAATTTTTGTAAATGCAAAAAGCATGGGATACGCTGACATGATGTTGCGGGTCGCCATTTTTAGATTTATTTTATGAATTAAATCTAGATTAAATGATTCTTAAATTAAAATTTTGTTTAACGATTCTAATTTTAAATTGCTTAAATTTAAAATAGAACGTAAAAAAGAGTCGTTTCTGTAACTGTCATTAGAATCCGAGGCATTTTTCCTCGTCGATTTTCAATTGTTTGTAATTTGTTTTTAGTTTCCTTACAATGTTTCCTTTATTTAAATTACATAATAGTACAAACCATACGGGTAAAAAAACGCGTTCTATAGCTGATTTTGTTAAAAAAACTTAATTTATTATTTGTCCTATTTTAAGAATGTTTTCTGCATAAATATTAAATATGCTTAAATTTTTTTTTATGTTTCACGACGCATTTAATCATTCATTATTTGTTTAAAAAATCGGTAGTAGTTGTCATGATTCTTCTTAATAACACAATTATATAGGTTGAATGTACGATTTCCATAAAAAGAAAACAAACAAATATTACTTAATCAGATAACAAAGGTTTGTTTAAAACTTTTGTTTAACGGAGCGCTAAATCTCTCAAGGTCAAACATGACATTGAAAAATATATCTTGCAAGCCTAAATTTATGGTACTTATTTTTTGCTTTATCCTGGTGTTAAACCAGTTTGAAGGATGCGAACCAAAAATTAAAATGCTATTTTGGAATAGTCAGATCTTTCTATACTAATGTTATAGAGACTAGATTTTTTGCTTGACTTGAATAGGCTCCGAAACTTCTAGACTAATGGAATCCCTTTTTTTACGAGGGGAAATGACTTCGCATACCCGGCCATCTGGGGAAACGACCGGGTTACGTCGGACTTGCACCGACTAAAACCCCTCGATGTTCCTTCACACACCTTGTGGGGGGCTCACGGGCACGCCGTAGCATTTTTCCGCGAACCCCCCCATGTCCCTCCGCGAGACCAGGATAAAAGGAGCTGTGTCCATCCTGCGTTCCTCCTCGTCGTAGTCTTCCCGGAATAGCACCAATGGAATTCTACATTCCTGACTAGTCGCGCCCTGCAGTTACACCCGCGTAACTCCTGATCTCATGGCAACTCCGGGATTAAAAGTAGCCCATATGTTATTATTATCCCTTACCTATATATTATGTACTAAGTTAGTCGGCTGCGTAGTTTTTATGTAGAGTAACAAACTAATCTCATTCGGTTATTTGGAAGAGATCGCTGTAAGCGATAACCCACTTGTACTCACTTCTATACCTTTTCTTGTAGTATCTGTCTGTGTGCAATAAAGTATTATTCATTCATTCATTCAAACAAACATACATACATCCTCACAAACTTTCGTACCTATAATATTAGTAGGATGGGTAGCCCTATATAACTATGTTCCCGTGCCAATAACAATAATTTTGGGGCGGGGAAGATGACATCATAGATCGATACACTGACCTTCAAGGGAAAGTTCCCTAGTATGCATATATCTACATCTATACGATTAGGGATTGCAGTACCGGTACTGAAACGGCCATCTCCAGTACCGGTACCAGACCCAAGCCAGTACCGGGACTTCCCGGGAATTTCGGGACTTTCGGTACTGAGTACAAATTTTACATTCAATAATAGTTAGCACGGTATATACTTACTTCCTCTATATTCGATATAGGCCGACAGAAAGGCAAACAAAACCACTATTTTTTGCCTGGTGTGTGTCAATGCTGGCCAAAGACTTTCTAAAACCTTTCAACTTATCATGATTTTGAGGAAAGCATCGTTTACCTGAATAACAAGAATTTAATCGATTTGGTCCCACCATCTCTTTGGTCTCTAACCAAAGAAGACGACTACTCGCTACTCATCTTCAGAAAAATCGTACGACGCATTTTTAGACCTGTGCTTGAGAATGGGAGATGGCGAATACGTTACAACCACGAGCTATACGAGTTATACACCGAGCCGAACATCGCAAAGACCACTAGACTCGGACGACTTCCCTGGGCTTGAAATGTTGTGAGGATGGACGACGTTGGTATCCCAGCGTCTACTAGATGGAAAACAAGGCGGTCGTGGAAACCGAGATAGACTAAAACTGGATGGACGATATACAAAATGACACCAAAGCAATCAGTGTAAGAGAATAGAGGCAGAAAGCTAATAATCATTCGAACTGGAGAATGTTAGTTGACCAGGCTAAGGCCCACCCGCGGCTGTAAAGATTTAGATGAAGATGATCTCTTTGGTCTGCGTGACAAATTGAAATTCCGTCCGGCCTACCAGCCGGCCTCCGTGACACGTCAATTGAACGCCTAGTGTTTGTTTTATAGTTTATCCGACCGACATCGGTCATGGGGGCCAATCTCCACAGAGACTAGCCGAGTAGATATTATATTGCACAAGTATGTGCGCAAACACGTCACTTTCTATATTACTCTTATTACCTGATGGGACAGCAAACTGGCAAGACCGCAGGCAGATCAGGCGCAGGACCGACGGTTTTACGTGCTTTTCGAGGCACGGGCGTATTCCAACACCGTCAACTTTAAGACTCAGTGCTGCGTTTAAGATTTTATTGCTAGAAAAGTCTCAATGGCGTTCTTAAAAATGACGTCGATAATATCGAATGAGGCTTTGATTATTGAATGGCATTCTTAAACGAATATAGATATATCCAGCAGATGAAAATATCCGTTTTAGCCCGAAACTAGTAGGAAATAATAACCCTTCTTTACAATCGTTGACCCTTAGGTGACTAGTTCAAGATTTGGGGGATAATTGTCAATCAAGACAAGGGCCGCCGTGCTCTTCCAGCGTGGACAGGTAGACAACCCTAGAATCACTGAGGAAATCAAACTGTATGATTAACTCATCCCATACCAACGTCCAACCAAATACCTAGATGTCACCCAGCCGGCATCAAGCCGGAATGACCTTAGGTCCCCACATTTCCTAAGAAACATAGCTTTTTTATGAGCCGTCTCTATGCAATCTTCAACAAGCATGGTAAGCTGTCTCTTAGAAATAAGCTGACGCTTTACAAAGCTTGCAATCGCCCCATCCTAACATACGCAAGTGTAGCAATCGCTCACTGCCATCCACAAACTTCAGGCGCTCCAGCATCGGTTCATGGGGGTCGCTACTGAAGCACTTTAGTCTGTCCGCAACCTAGACGTCCACTTAGACCTAGAACTCATGACAATAGCCCAATGGATGAAGCAAGCGAGCTAAGTGCTTCGACAAGGCTAAGAACCATCCCAATTCCTTAGCAACTAAAGCCATCAGCTATTATGTTAATCACATCGACAGACCGACAAAGATACGGCCTAGGCATGTCCTGGTCGACTCTGACAACGATATCTCAAAGCAAATGCCCGCCTGCACTCCGCCAGTTCCAGCACTCAACACTCCACACTAGAGTTACCGTCTTCCCTGGCGAAGACGAGTTCTCTTGCTCCGCGCATCGCTCATTCGAGTGAGATACCGTTCGTGTCAGGCCCTTAAGACTCCTGCCTTCATGCGACAGCCCAAGCCGAGTTTCGTGATCGTATTCAAAGGGGAACGTCCTTGGGCATATCGCTAGCCTAGGCAAACCTTCAGTTAGCCTGTGACGTCCGCGTTAAACAGTAGAAGCCCTTCTAGCTAACTGTGAGAATCACATCACAAAAAATAACCATTCTTGCCTCTATTTACAAAAGTTTGTAATGAAAAACAAAATTGAACAAATCACTTCCAACTGATGTCGGATATTAATGACACAAGGCATATCGTACATAAGACAATGTTCATACAATGTACGCTTGAGAAACGCACTCCTAGAACCAATCAGACATGACGTTCACTAAAGATGCCACCTTGCCATGGTGATTTTTGTATTATATAGTATTAAAATGGACAGTAACTCAATATTTACTAATAGTGCATACTTAAAAAACTAATATTTGATATATATTTATGCGACAACGTGATTAAATAATTTATTAATGTT
>LQNK01001176.1:98098-120264 GCA_001586405.1 Phoebis sennae | reverse complement strand
TTATATAATATTAAAACATACTACAATGTTACATAAATGAAACTGAAGGTCTATGTGTAAACAGATTTATAATATGTAATTTGTTTTTAAGCGACTGTTTGTTTCTTTTCTTAAATAAAAAAAAAAAAAAATAAAAAATAAAATAAAAATGTAGTTGTATTTGAGATTAAACGTTTTTCTCATTTTCTTTATTTCTTAAAACCTTATCAATTAATGATGGAGCATTTTGGTGACTATACATTTCTATTTTTGGATTCTAGTTCCATTTCCTGAATCTTGAATGAAAAGGGAACAGTTTTTTGTCATTTAATCTACATGAAAAGTCTATTTCATGAGAGGAGTGGTGTGCATTGCAAAAGCGTGCACGTAGCGAGTCATTGGACCGCTCTCCGGCCAGATGTATTGGAAACCTAACAGGATGTCTCGCAAATAGTATTCGAGTTGCATACTAAATACCACGCCACCTAACTGAAAACCAAGCACTCACGTCGGACGCATGAATTTCAACCAACCATTTATGTAAGAACATTTCTAATAGAAACTTTCCTTTAATTCTATACAATGGCTTCGCTAATGAACTAACTTTTAATTAAATTGATATTAAATTGGCACGTTCGTTCCCAAGGAAATTCATTCGAAAAGAATATTGAACATTCAATACTGCTGATTGTTACTAATTAAGCGGGGTCAAATTGTGTAAGTTTTAAGGCAAGTCCATTGCTCTCAAGCTCTCAAATCAAAAATTCAGTACTCAGCCGCACGTAAAAATTATTCCGTTATATCTAAGCAGTGTTGAAAAAAATATGGTAATACGGTAAACGGAATGGAAGCTGATGGTATGAATATTAATTAAAAAATGTTGATACTTTAGAAAAAAATTATAACTGCAGAAATATAATTCACATAGCCCAACTACAATAGTATTACTTTTTATCTATGCCCAAAACATATAATAATAAAAGACACAACAAAGGAAAGTCCATTGCCTAGCAAAAACTTTATGTTGGTACTAAAACTCACTCCTTAAATCCAACGTCGAATAAAAATAGGCAACCGCAACACCAAGACGACGTCGTTCTCTCCCAAAGCGGTCATTTTGTTCCACCAACCGAAAATTGTCACCTCAGTGCCGTCTTCATTTGCAACAAATATAGGACCCAGGCGTCAGCAATAAATTGCTAAATTTATTTCTCTCTTTCTTTTCATCCGTGCCATTTTTCAGGATCTTTGTTACGTACAAAGAGACATTTAGTACCGATTCCCTTTTCTAAAAACGCTCGATAATAGTGCTTAGTCTATACTGAAAAGCTAGCGCAGTACGTGGAAGCAAATGAAAATATTTTCATTCGATATACGGGAGTGGATAATTGAAATTTTATTTAACCGTTACTATTAATCGAAATATCACCCACCGCGAAAACTTACATTTAATTTACAAAAACCACAATACGTAAACTGTAAAGCAAAAAATATTATACACGCGCTCTAAACGTTTCAAATTTAAATATTAAACGCAATACCACTTTTAGAGGTATTTACATCTTAAAAATATTAATCCTTTCTCTATTTTCTATCGAAATTCATAAAGTTTTAATATCTATACATGTCATACAAAATAATATAATTGTTTACCATCCATTTTATTGCAAGTAGAGGAAAAATAAAGGTATTTTCGCGAGTAATTCTTAAAATAATAACTGGACCGTTGAAAGGACTTGTATCAAAACGAGGGTAGGTATTAAATCGAAATGTCAGCTACAGAACCCTTGTGCTTGACAATAAAGTAAAATATAGAACCTCTTTGTTTCCCCGTAAATTGTTGTAAAAAATACAGTTTTTATCATTAACACTCCATTGTAGCATAATGAAAGAACTACGGTAAACTTAAAATGGAGCTATATTTTTAAAAAATATTTTCGTAAATAACTTTTCAAAAAATATTTTTGTTTGTATAAATATAAAAAAATAAATAATTGAATTCTCGAGGGGGGATACGGATTTTTATTGAAAGTAGTATTTTTGAAAATATGTATTACATTCATAATCTACGTACATCAGATATTTTCTATACTAATAATACTTTCACTATTATTATGTTTGTTTATTCTAATTCTCTAATCCCAGGAAGTTTTTATGTAAGATATACTTTTAATCGAGGAAGGGTATATGGAATATATCTGTACTGCGAAGGCAAAGTCACTGCACAGCTAGTAAATATAAGACTGGAACAAATGTTTTCTATAGCCTAATACTTGCTTCTAAAACTCTCCTATGAACGACATACACAACGTATATACTCGTATAAAGGAGAACACGACACAATGTCACTGCAAGTAATATTACGTCGATTGTATCCCTATCAGAGCAAAGGTAACACTAACAATAGATGTACAAGTCGAATAGAGCTGGCGCTGCTCCAATTGTTAAACTACCTATAATTATGTATGTTAATACGCGCGAGGTGGTTCAGATAGCGTCTAACGACTTCCTACGATAAAAATAAAGTTGCGTTGAAATTTCAGTTCCGTAGCTGCAAGTTTATTGCCGAATTGCGTGTGAAACATGCAATCACAAGTCCACCATCGCCCTTTATATAGACATTGATTTAATTTGCATTCAAAATAATGTGATGAGCTGAGTCGCAAATATTAGATATGAATTTTTAGTGGACAAATAACGATATCCAGTATAATTTGTTTTGAATTATGAAATTAACGAATGAACTAAAATTTATTGTATTAGAATCGTACTTCATGAGGATAATTATTGAACATACGTATCTATTTCATCTGCGAATAAGTGATAAATAAAAATATAGGAAAAAATCTGTTTCTTTGAATGGGCTCAGTAGGTATGAAATTGGCGTAATTGAAGGAAAAAATACTACTATATTTGTAAATAGAAACCGATAAGAAATTTTATAACATCGTTTATAACATTTCTTTGAAGTTCTAACTAACGTAATTAATATTTAATGTCTTTAATCGAACAGCAATTTAACAGTTTTAAATAACCTATTTAATAAATAGAATATACATAAATTATTTAATTAGTCAATTGGAAATACGCTTGCTTTTATTGTATTCATTGAGACCATCTTTAAATCAATTTTATCAAAATCACTGATTTAATAATCAAGTTGAATTCAAAATCGTTGAAACAGAATTATTAACTATTCTGGCACGGACTTAAAATTATCTTTTACTTTAAGCAACGAAACGGTGCGTAAAGGCGAAGTGAATACTAAGTATTAAAACAAACGACGCAATTTGAACGTAAGAAATAAATTAACATTATTGCAATCAATATATTTTTTTTATAAAACGTTCTTATTGCGATGAACAATAATGTGATTCTTAGGAGAAACTATGATATCTATATAAAACAAAGACGGAGTTTTTGCAACACTTATAAGTCGAGATCTGCTGGACCAATTCGGTAGAAAATTCCTAGGGATATAGCTACAAACCAAGAGAATGTCTTAGCATTCTTTAAATCACACGGGAACGGGCTATGTAACCGCTGGGCACAGCTAGTTTTAATATATTTATCATATTACGTAAGGCATTAATTGAACATTTCATTTAAACCTCTCAAAATTATAACTAACTTCACAAAACTCATAACAGAGATATGAAAATAGAGAATCGGATAGACGGTTCGGTTTGGGGATATTTTCCGACATAAATCAGGATAGTGCCGAGGGTATTAAGCGGCGGCTATCTCAAGTCCGTTCATTGTTTCCAAACATCAAAGTGACACTTAGTCTATGAGGTTTAAAACTCAATGAGGTTGGGTCGGTGGACGGTAAAGGACCCTTTCCCGTTGCGAATTACCCGAAATATAGTTTTACGAAGTTTCAAGGATTGTGTACCTTTCAACGTAATACAATAGCTGACGGGTAGTTTTGAGCTATAATTAGTTGATGTTGGAATTTGACTCGTCCTATTATTTACTAGCTACCTGTGATATCGTCCAGATTAAGATCGAAATTGCCTTCCACAATTATTCTTTCCTCATTTATATTAACGCTGAGCCATATTTGGCTAAAACTTTAGATAGACAATTTATATATAAAAATCATTTTGAATTTATAAATAGAAATATAAACATATTATATAATATAAAACGTGGTTATGTAATGTAAACTAAGAATCAGACAGACAAAACTGGACAGTAAGTTTCTTTAACAAAGTCAGTATTATCTCTAAGGGAAATGAGAGCAGTGAGTTGCCAAAAAAATGTCTCTTTGCAAAGCTTTCAAAAATGGTAGTTGAAATATTTGAAATCGTTTTTAACCGTGTTACCGGAATTTTTGATCATTCTTCACCTAAGGAGTGTTAATTGGGGACCCAATCAAAATCTAGTTTTGATCCGGTCCTAAAAAGCAATCTCGATTCCATTCCCGATCAATGACTAGTTGCAGACACAGTAAATACAGCCTTTGTTTGTTTCTAACTGAATTTAAATGATCTTCATTCTATTGCCTTGTAATTTTGTTTAAAAAGGGAATAAAATATATAAATTTGATTGAAAGTTAAAATTATTTCTAACTTGACGCAATCTATCATGAAGTATATCCACTTCTAAAGGAACTAAAAGCTAGGTTTACAACGATCACATTACTATAACCTGGTGTACTTTCGTTTGAGGTGTTAAAAATAAAGTGAATTAGTCTTTGTATTTAATAGTGGCACTGTTTGTGATTATATCAAAAATTATAAAATTAATAAAATAACGACCCGATTGGCGCACTGGATGTGACAATGGTCTATTGCGCCGGAGGGTATGGGTTCGATCCCCACGAGTAGAAAATTATGATGTGATGAACTTTCTAATTTTCCACTGTCTAGGTGTTTATCTATCTATAGTATGAATGTATTTACGAAAAAAGTATGTTTAAATATGTCTATCAGTTATCTAGTACCCAAAGTACAAGCTTTGCTTAGTTTGGGACTAGACGGCGTAGTGTCAAATGTTCTTGAATATTTATTTATTTAAATAAAAACAGAAATTAAACTTCGCATGGCTTTATCAAGAGGAACAAGCGACGTGTTTACAAGATATTTTCATTTCACAGAATCTAATTAACGCTGATTATTAATAAAATATGATTCCACTTTGCAGACCTGGCTTCGTCGTTTACAGGGTTTCACTTAATAAAATAATAAATTTGTTCATTTCAAATAAAGCTCTTCAAGTACAAATAAATTGAAAGTGATTGATTAATTCAAGTTAAATCTGTTGATTTGGTTTGAAAACTGATATAAGAGTATAGAAGTTAATGATTCAATAAATATCCTAGAATCTATTTATGCAAATAAACTATAGCTGTTGGATTTGATTACTGTTTCCCTGAAACCCAGGCAATGGAGTAAATGACAGCTTACTTATTCCTAAAATATTTATTCATTTTAATAATATTTAGTCATGTAATTCATCGGTTATTTAGTTAATTGAAATGCGAAGTTAAATTAGTAAAAGACTAACGAAGTTAATAATTAGTAAAACTTAATAAATTTTAAATTTAGTTTTTATAATTCTCTGTAAGTGTAACAAATTCGTTTTACTCGTATGTTAAATATTTTATTATTTTTAATAATTATTTAATAATCCATTTAAATCGTAGCCTGAACTGTATCGTAACAATTTCATTATTATTCTAGAGTAAGTAACACGTCAAAATTTGATATTGTCACTCATGAATATAGATCGTTGGTAATTTATTCCCTTCGTCTGTTTCGGCCTCGGCTGAGCTTGATAGATGACAGCATCGTTTTGTTGCTACATAGCAACAAACAAATATGGAGACGTCACGCTCTCATAAACGGGCTAAAACAATAATCCCTTAACAAATTACCACGTTCTGGTGTAAAGAGTTCTAAATTATTACAATACTCGTAGATTATTTTCGAGGTCGACATAATTCGCTAATGCCTTCGTTAAATCTCCTATCATTTTATTTTTATGTTTTAATCGTTTAAATATCTACTTGATTATCTTTTATTTTATTACGGCCATTAAAGGAAGCCATTTTATTTTGGACATTTCGAAGCCGCGTCATTTGACTACGATTGTAGTTATATTTTATTAATTTAATTATGAATTTAACATAACCTCCCCTGCCTTCTTTCTCTCTATCTTATCTGTAATACCTTTTAACATACCTAGCTCTTCTTATCCATTAAAGCATTTCTTACCCACACAAGAGATATTGCGTCGTTACTAGTATTGACTTTAAAACGAAGGTAGTTTGTATCTGTCTAGTCCGATCTTTAAGAAACCTGACGGGGAGAAACTAAAGTCCTAATAAAAGATATAAGCCAGCATTTATACCGCTTTCACGCGATACTATTAACCTTTAAGAAACAGCCAAGGTGCCTGATAATGTAATACATTTTATTGTTCAGCTACCAACAGAGCTACATTTTGTTGTAAACTTGGCTGTACTCAAATCGCCGTACGTCCATTTTAATGCATACAATTCAAATTTATCATATAACGGTTGAGATACTAAATTTATTTTATTTTTTTAGAAGTGTACCTAACACTAACAGCCAGTACATGTGATATCGTGACAATATTCAATAAATATATACACAGTACATACATTTCAATTAGTATGTATAGGAAAGTGAGAAATATTTTTTAAAAAATAATTGTTTCCGTACCTTGTTTTTATTAATTATCCGTAAAAGTAATTGAATGGCATTAAATGCGGCGGCTCTATTAACAGAGCAATTGTTGCGGAGACTTAATTTCGAAAATCAGCAATGAAAAATAAAAATACAGTAGACTGCGCGTCGCCCTTTCTTAATGAATGGGATGTAATTTACTTTGTATAAAAGGAGACAAAACGATATAAGACCTATTTAAAAAACAGTATAATGAGCAAATTACCGAGCCATCCAATTTATAGACAATGAGGGAAAACTGTTGACATTACTACTCCCATTACGACGATAACAGAACCGCGTAACCATTATCATGACAAAATTGCGTATAAACGCTTTCCTATCTGGTAATGAAACATCGAAAATACCAATTATATACCTAATTATTTTAATAAATTTAAGAGAGATGTGATAACGTTATTTCGTAGGATTCGAATAACAGTTTGATTATAGTTTATTGAAGTCCAAATCAGTAAGAGATGTTCGTTTTCTAAAGAAGGATTGGCTCGGGCCCAACCGAACGAGGCTGTGCCGACAGACCTAACAGCGTTCCTATCAGATGTTCGCGGTACATGCTATTTTTCTCCACAAGAATACAAATGTCTTGCCAAATTGTCTACCATCGAAGCAGTCCAATTTAGAAAGCAATTTCGCAACCAATTCGTTTAGCAAGCAGATCAAGAGGGCAATGTTAAATATGGCTATTAAATCGCTTTACTGTGGCAATCTTTGATTCTTATCTACGTATTAGACATTTTATATTTCTTTTGAGCTTACAATAAAGTTACAATTATAAATAAACGAATTATACTAACAAATTTATACAATTGTGGTTTGAGTCTTACAGCACTGCAAAGTCAAAAAAAAAAATATCCGTATCCGGTCGCAGATGAAGAGTTGCAAGTTGCAACCCAACCGGACTTTTTTATGTTAAAGCAGGCAAGCGGAGAATGCGGGTGAACCTGCCGGCTAAAAGGAAGAGAAAGGGAAAAGGGTAGGATTAATGATAGGAAATGAGAAGAATTTTAAAACAGGATGGGAGAGAAATGGGTTGGTCTTCTGCTGGGATACTGGTAATTTCACCGGTCTGAGCTTGACTCAATCGTACAATTCTCGGCTCCCATTTTTTTGTTACTGGAGATGTTATGCAACATAATTACCTCCTGTCACCTCACACAACACCCACTGGTAGAAATGGGGTGGCGACATTCGTATTCTAACCCGTCGCCACACGGGTTGCAAGCCTCACCCTTAAATTTAACTTTACAGTCACTGCTCATTGACATCTAAAAAATTAAATTATATCCTTTGAGAAACGCAACCTCAAATAGAACTTTTTAATGGTTCATATATGCCATTACTGTACATACAACATCCGATGAAGAAGTCTTAGAAGTCTTTTAAAATCCTAACATCATCGTCTTCCAAGTATGGAAAAAATAACATTATTTTATTTCTATTTATATCGTATTATACGAAATTCTTTAAAATTCTGTAGAAAAAGACCGATAAATGGTATCCAAATACGTGGGAATTATTAAAGATAAATATTTCTTGTTGATACTTTGTATAGGTCAGTGACATTTTCAGCAAGTTTAATTTGCTTACAAATAGTAAATTGTTATGTTGCTTCGTTATTTTGCTATTGCTAGTATTTGTTTTCACCGAGTCGCTCTTTCATTGAAGTTCTGTCAATTCTGGCCTAATATTTTTTCAAAACGAAGTCAGTTAACTGCATTGAAACGTTTCAAAAGGCTTCATTAATTAGCATCGACACAACAGACAACTGTTTGTCGACTTTGATGTTCCGAATTGCAATTAAGTAGATTAAAGTGATATTAAATACAGTCAAATGTATCCACCAGCATCAAATTCTAAACACGAACTAATTCATTAACGCAACATAATATATTCTCGTACCCAACTAGTCCAAACAGATATTATCATCCCACATTTCACACTAATTACAAAGATTTGATCTGATGTGACGTTTCAATGAGTTTTGGTGTCTCTTATTAAATTAATGCCCCAGATAATATGTGCAATAATTTAACATCAGATGACATAACCCGCCCGGTTGTGTTAATTTCAAAATTAATATTAAAAGTCACACATAATATTATATTGGAAATAGTTTCAATATAAGCTTCATGGATGCTGTACAAAATAATAGAACTATCAAACTTATTACCAAACTAATAATTTTATATTAATTTGTGTCTTTAATTGTTCTAAGAGATTAAAACTAAATTACCTGTACCAATTATTATTGGATAAAATAGAGACTAATTCACGTTCATTAAAGATATTTTAAACATTCTTCTTTCACCTGAAGCTTGAGTAATAAACACAATATGACGTAGTCTACATAAACACGAAATAATGTGTCTATATATCCCAAAATAACAAGAAAAATCATATAACGACCTACGCTTTAGACAAACACTACCTAGACAAGACCTACACTTTACACCATTAATAGATATGGTTTACCGCAAGGCATCGTACTAGGCCCAATTTTGTTCTTATTTTACATTTACATCATATTATATACAACGTAAAACAAAAATCAAATATATGTCATACGAAAATATCATGGCTTTTGAGATATTGAGGATTTTGTACTTTTTTCGAACATGTTTACCTTGCCCAATGTTTTATATTACTGTGGCCGTAAATCTTATTTGTAATAAACTTTTTACTAAATTTTCTTTCTTAGACACATGCATTTGCACTGCATGCATTTTGAAGTCAGATTCTATAGTCTGTGGCTTAAAAAAATGTAGTACACGGAGTCCGTCAGTGAACTTAAAATCTTCTGTATTTAATAAAAATTTCAAAATGGTATATTATTTTCCTTATAGGAAAAAAAAATTGCAATTTGAATCGATTTGAGGCCTATTATAACGATGCTCCAAAATAATACTCAATATAAAATGTTATTTTCTTTTTCATTTTAAATTATATTAAATGTTATTGTTGGTCAAAATTAATAAGAATATATAAACTGTAATGTGAAATATACTGTGTAAATAGGCTATATGCACCAAGGACTGGTTTATACTCCAAAAACTGTTACTCAATGTGCATAAAATTATAAAACAAAATTCCTGTGTCCTGAAAAACTTCAAATAATTCAGGATCATTCAAGACAAAGGTAGTTCATTGAAAAATTAATAATCCTGTATCCGACTGTATAAATTTAAATTTTAACTGTTATCTTCTTTATATTTAATGTATTGTAAATTATAAACGAAGAAACACACATTTTTATGTATGTATGCACACCATCTTGTAGCAAATGTGTTCCAAATCATTAAAAAAATGTACTCATTAAATAAAGATTTATTATTATTAAACAACAACGTATAAAGTTATCATCTAGTCTAGATAATCCATTTTGCAACTACTAGAATTTTGTCATTTACGTAGTTGGCAAAGTCACAAAGCAGTTAGATTCCAGCCTCTGATACGCGCTCTCAGCGTATGAAACATGAAAGAGCTATATATAAATGAAATGTTTAGGTGTTACAAAGATGAATTCACACGAAACAAATAACCTAAAATTAGGGATGTTATGGATATAAAATTTCGGATACGAATATAGAAATATTTTGAAGACCGAATTCGGAAACGGATACGAATATTAAATTATTTTTTAATTATGCTCTAACTTAAAATATTTCCACTTATAGAAATGAGATAGATTTTTAGGGAATTACAAAAGTTTAAAATAATAAATACAAAAAGCTTGTGTCCCGGCTGATAAAAAACAACTAATCATAATGCGTTTAATTTAGTTTCCAATTCCGAAATTACTCGAAACTGTTATATCGGTTCCGGTTAAGGTTACGGATTTTTAAATCGAATACCCGATACTTTCAATTACGGTTACGGAGCTCCTAAACAGCCTAAAATTGAGATTAAATATTCGGAAAAGGAATTCAGCCACTGAGAGTATGTAAACGGCAAACTTTTAATGTGATTGAAAGTTATCCCCGAGGTAGATAATTATCGCATCCCGAACTGGGAAGGTTGACCCTTTGTCGTGAATTCATTTTCTAGATGTATGAAGTGTAAAGTTATAAAATTGTATATTAAAGTTATGTCTAGAAACGACACATACATGACAATATACATTAAAAAATTATACCTGACCGATTGGAAATTCTATGGATGTTGAATGTAGTGTGTGTATGGATTGGACTAGACTAATTACAAATAGGAAAATACTAAAGTTTTTCAACTAATCAATAAATAATACAATAGCTAGTATGACAATATGGGATTGTTCTATTGACAATGGATAATATAAATACTATAAATTATTTCATTCACTTCCTGATGAATTAACAGAAAGTCATAAAGTTAAATTTGATTTTGAAAAACTAGAAGCGGGTAAATCCCGGAGTCTTATTACTATTATAAAGAGAGTACACATTTTATAAATTTATGGCTGTGTGGGGATTTTCTCTTTATAAGTTACACTATCCCAAGACAATACGTTCAATTCGAGGAAAGTCATTGTGATACACTTATTAAAGCTGATAAAAATTCGAAAATTAATATAAATAACATGTTTTATAATAACATTAATATAAATAACAACAATAAATGTTAGATAACAACTTACCACATTACAATTACGTGTATACATATATATTTTTTAATAATAGTGATTTAATCTTTTACGTTTATTGTCACAGCTATTTCTGCCATTTAAATATAATTAAAAAGATATACCATTAGAGTATACAATAGTTACGTAAATAACCTTAAATATTAACCCTAAAATATATGTACATCCGCGCTTCTATAAATAAAACTCAAGATTCGAAAACTTTAAAGAAAACAAAACATACAAATCCACTTCGCTGCGCAAGTTATAAATTTATTACTTCCAATAAAACGCCAGTACCATGTAATCATATTACTGGGGTCTCTCTAGAGGATGCTATTGTCGACATCAAAGACTGTAAATATACTTTGCGCGATCGAAGTTTGATTCGATATCCGCGGAAGGCGAGCCGTGCGAGGTAGGTAGCCATCGCACGTTGGCAGAGCAAACTCGCGCGACGTGCGGCACATAATCGCCACGATACCACCTTACACCCAAAGACATATTGGTCACGTCCTCACCCACTAGTTTTATTATCTCTCCCCAATATTTAATTTGCCGACAAAACTAATATACTTAATGACCCGCGTTATTACTTTTGCTCCGGAAAATTGCTTGGCGCTGAATTTTATTCGTCTACGACTTTTACTGAACATAAGTTAACAATTATATTTACAATGTTATTATCATATTATTTTACATGGAAGTAGGGTATCGATTGACACTTACTTAGGTGCGTACCACACGGCTATTTATAATTGTGAACAAGCAGGAATTGGAAAAGAACTAATAAAACATGTGCGTCTTCTTTCCTCCATAATGTAATAAAAGCAAAAGTGTTCCTTAATTTATCCTTCTTTTGTTCTTTACCCAGTAACAAAGAAATATTTGAGTGTATTTTGCATATCGGTAAAATCAACAGCTACGTAAAACGGAAGCTTTACATTTATTTTTATTTAATTAACGCATGTGGGTGTCATTCGCACATCACTTTTGCCTCAGAACCATAGATAAGTTCATCAAAGTGATGAACACCACCTATCAGTTTACATATTTATTCTCATATTATTAACATTGCGAGTTTATATTCGATATTATTTTTATTAATAATTGCCCAGAACAATACAAAGATGTCCGTAATATAGTAAAGAGCTGTTATGTTCGACCCAAAATATTGTAATAACATAATATAATTAATGTTTTGTTATAATATATATGTGTTAGTACTAAAATATAAATTAGATATTAAATCGGGTGCAAAATTTACTTTTCCCATATTTGGCCACAAGGGATCACAACAAAGGAAATATCAACCGAATGAAATATTACTCCATTATTGGTACTCGAAAAGGGGTTTATTGTATAGAAATTATTTTGAATAATATGATGGTTAATTCTCTTAGCGGTTTTGAATAAAATTAGTTAACAATTTTTGCTAACAAAAGAAAAAATATGTTTCTCGATACTCACAACGGTCGCCTCGTTAAATATCGTACCTATATAGGGTGAATTTTTGAAATAGGCTTTCAGGGCGAAATCCTATACTATGAGGAATATCAAAACAATGCTGAAAAGAGGCTCGAAGCCGATTTTAACGGAAATAAAAAATGCATTATTGGATTAGTAAAACAAATATTTATCGAACCCATTGATTTTATTTCAATATTATATTTTAATAATTTAATTTTTAATTTTAATAATATTTAAATAATAACTTTTTGCATTTTTATATTTTTGAAGAATCGTCTTATTTTTGCAAATTCATAGATTTTATGGAACGCTGCGATGGAGCTTCTTTCAGGAATTTTACTCTTTCTTATTGTTTAGAAGTACAGGCCCTGAAAGCCAATTTCAAAAATTCCCTCTGTATATATATTTTGAACGACATTTCGAAAAACACATCGTTAAAATTTCAAACAGAAATAAATACGGGCGATACCCGTATAAAATATCAAACAGATATTTTACAAAACTTGTTTCTGTAAAAGGAAATCAAACTGTTTTAATATTAAAAATTCTGTCACTATAAAATGTGTGGTCAGCTAAAAATATTCCGATTTTGATATGTGTCAACGACACATTGTAGAGAAATAGGAGTAGTATGTAGCGCTTAAAATATGCCATTTATATGAAACGCTAGTATAGTCCATACCAGGAAAGCTGTGAAAGTAAACAAATCTAGTCAATACGCCGATTTTTCGCAAAAATAAGATAGCACTTATTTATAACATAACATACTTTTTCGTACATGTCTTGTACTTTACTTTATTACTTTGGAATTTAATACATATTATAAAAATATATATCAACGTGTTAAATATTTTGAGTTAAATTAGAAATAATAATTGGTGAATAAGATGACTTATCTTTTATTACTTAAAATATATTTAAGATTTTTTATTTATTACAACTTCGAAGCATCGTTTCACGTTTATTAGCAATTCATAAACCACGGATTGGTATATATGTATTTTGCGGATGTCTATTATTAGTGAATGTTGAGATGCACTGGTGTATGTCGACAATCACCAATTTCGATGGTTTCACGGTGGTGTAACTCCGAAACTGCTCTTAATTTATACTTAAATCGGACAAACACGAGTGAATGTTAACATACTCAGAGGAGATGAGTGAATCTTAGATTCTGCGATTTACAATATGTGTGAATGTTATAAACAAACAGAATTCTGTTTTTTTTTATAACCAAGAGAGTAATTACTCGCTTGGAGTCTTCTAACCTAACGCATCCGAGTCAGACTGCTCTGAATCGGGGCTGCCTACAATTCATATATTAAATTAATTCAGGGGTCTCAAGAGTTTCAAAATACATGGTCACAGATAATATAATACTATACTAGTACATGGTCTGTAAAACTTCTATTTCAAACAGGAAGGCATCATAATTTCGCTCTTAAGGACATGCATAAAATCGTCTTGGTGTATGACAACAATCACTGGCGAATCACCGAAATCGTCATGACAAAGAATAGTAATAACGGAATAATAATAAATAAATATAAACTACATTTACTAAAGATCTTGGTGAATGAAAAGAGGCACTAGCGTATCATAACATATACTGCATTTTGGACATCCACGGTAACAAATACATATTAATTAATATTAATCTAGATTACTCAGCTTTATTTTTATAAAAGCCGCATATTATCTTGTCGCAGACTATATTGTCATTCACATTTATTTGTTTGCAGAATTTCACATCTTACCTGGTATGGACTATAAATAGCAGCAACATTTCAATTGGCATTCTACACGGCTCACTCGTGAATTGTCCGGGTGCGCGTTTGTCCTATGAGAAGCAAGCTTTGATTATATGACATGGCATTGCAGCTAAATTGCTCGACGGCTGCCTGCCGTACACGCTTGTACGTACCTTATTGCGATGCGATCGCTTTAAATACGATACGCTATCTTATACAAGACCACAGCTATACGCAATGTTGACAATAAATTTCCACAAGCCTTTACGTAAAACAACAGAGACGCATATTTTATGTAAAGTTTAAGTTATTGATAGATTTCCCTTAAGATAGAAAAATCATTTCTGAAAATAATGTTTCCAAAATAAGGAAAAACAACAACGCAAGGTGTCCCTATTAGCCTGTTCAAAACCTGAACAGATGACGTTATTGTTTCAGAAATCTTATTTATTTCACACTATTAAATTTACAGTTATGATTACAATAATTTGTTCATAAAGCGGCTACAATTAATTTATCCGCGAAATATTGTCGGGTGAAAAATGTAGTTGTGAAATGTGATTATTTATTAAATTCGACGTGAAATTATTTTTATGATAAAGAAATCGAATGTTACATTTATATCAATATTTCAGTAATACACTTTACATTTCTAAGCTATTTCAATTCTAAAACGACACAAACAAAACATGATAAATTACGTTTAATATTAATTTTTGTTACCGTAAATTTTTCACGTGACGTGTTCATAGGTTATAAAATAGCCATAAAATAAATTTAATATAAATCCGAGAAGAGGCGACACATAAAATCGACGTAAATCATCAAAAGTCAGGCGTTGGAGACGTTTACAGCCTCCGAGGCTGTTAGTTCCGGAAGGTTCTCGGGTCGCGTACACCACTCCAGCGCCGTATAACGATATATTTAATACACGAGAAATGTGGAAATAAATTCCGTAAAGTACCATTTAGCAGCGATATATTATTTTTTTCTGACAAATTTCTTAAGATTCTGCACATGTCGAAGAAGATCGTTTTTCTCTGGCATTATAATCGTAGCAAATCCTATTCGCACAAATATTAACTATACCTATTAAAATAAAATGTGGAAACAAGAACTTATAAAGGCCAAAGTGATGCGTAAAATATTTTAACTTCACTGAATATTTTTCGATTAAGATATTTCAATGTATAAATACCGATGTAAACATTCGATTAACTTATTCAGCCATAATATTATATTGATGAATGTAAAGCGGATTGATATGAAAATCAGTTAATGCATCTTTAATTTTGGTTGAGGGCTTCGGATAATTACCTGAAGGCATAATTAATCGGTATGCATTAAATGATTACGCCCGCGGCCATATCAATATGAGGCCACGGAAATTCCAGCACGAACATTCTGTTTACAGACTGATTAATTACCTACAGAATCTTTTATTACCTATTGATATTTGGCTTGAGGAAAATCTATATATATAAAAGAAAGTCGTGTTAGTTACTCCACTTATAACTCAAGAATGGCTGAACCGATTTAGCTGAAAATTCGTAGGCAGAAGGCTTAGGACCAGGAGAATAACATACGATACTTTTAATCCCGGAAATCCCACGGGATCGGGCTATATACGCGGGTGAAACCACGGGGCACAGCTAGTATAACTATATAACGAAACTTAGAACCACTTGTTCCACACGAAACTTTTATTAACTGCTAATTACAGTTTTTATCTACTATCGTTGACATAAATCGCACCGCGATAAGTCATGCTAACGGGATTAGGTATCACACTTCTCTTAAAGTTCTGTATTAAAGTTGAAACAAGATATTTAATGAAGATCCCCACGATTTATTAAGGAACTACATGTCAACCTACCTAAAATCTCCCTTCATCCTGTGGATTTGAAATTAATTAAAGATTTAATAAATTATGTTCATCTAAATCTGCAGATAATTATAAGGTAAGGTAACTCACCGAATTAGATACTAGCCACTCTTCGTACGACATTACTTTTTTTAATCACAGTCAAAATATTTGCACAGGATATTAAATGTTTTAATAACTTTTCATACCAAAACAACGCAGCTAAAAATGTACTACAAATATTGCACCTTGTTAGGTTGGCGATGCCATTTCGCCGCTACAGAGCAATTGTCATATTATTATTGGGGGCGTTTACACCACTAAGCTAGATGTATGGGCAATTTGCTGGCAGAATCGCGCGTAGCGGTACACGTTATTCATGACCCTCGCGTTAATATCGTTCCAATGCACATTTGTAGCCAAATTATCGGATTTTTTCAGCACTAATATAAATAACACTCGAAATCGTCAGACAACAAACAATTTATCGTAGATTTATGGGTCGTATGCTTGCATAAAAAAGATAATACGATTCATTTATCTGGTTTCAAAAGCGTTCAATTAAATGACGCGATTGATTTTGAGATTTACTCCATTCGATGCCGTTTTCAATGCTTGCGGCTTTCTCACGAATAAATGAAACAGATGTGCATGCAATTTGAAATATTGAATATGAGACAAATAATGGAAAAGGAACAAAAATAATTATTCAAAAGTGTTTATGCTCGCGTCCTTACAGACCTCGGAGATGATTTTTATTCAGGACAGATCCCGAAGGACCCTGGCGTGACGTGATTAATTCCAGACTGCATTATAAATTTGATTCCCCTTTGTATCTTTTTGAACAGTCGTTCCTATTGTTGAAATGAACAAAGGACTCGAAATATACGGTTTGGTAGTGCAAGTAGATAACTGTGTTACATAGGAAAATACGTAACGTAAAACAAAGTATTTAAAACGCATAAGTTTCGTGGACATTAATTAGAATTCAAATCTGATAGCGTTGTTGCCGGTCGAAATATTTCATTGGTGCTAACGAGCACCGTAGCGCTTGCCAAAGAACAGAGTGTCATAATAGGTAATTGGATTTCAAACTTATAGTAAGCATATTATGTTTCAAATTGTACCACCCAGAAGTGATTAATTTGAGATTACGATTAGCGTAGTGTATTGGTGAAAGACACGTTAGGGAGACAAATGTGCGGTCGGGTAAGATTTCATAGTAAACGTAGTACATATACACACCGCAAGCCGCAGCCAGGCGTAGACCTCAGAGATGCGAGGAAATGTAGCCCGATAACTTAGAATAATGTCGTGCTGCCCTTATTTCTCGAATAATTGCGGTTTATGTAGCAATTTTCTTGTACGGCACTTGTTATTTATCGGCATATGCTTGACGCCGGTATTATACGATTAAGTTCATATAGCGTGGTACAGTTTTATAGGACGCCATTTGATAATATTTTTAAATGTTTGAATTATAAATACATACTAAAATTGTAAAACAAAAACTGATTCATTTATTGAGTTATAATTATAATCATTCATCATTAAGAAGTAAATCAGACGGTGTTTATGTGTAAAGTTAATTTTAATGGCCAAAATAACAAAGATTTTTATGTTCATATCTTCTTATAATTCGCCCTTTAGTTATGGTACGACGTGAATATAGAGCGATAAAAAGAATTATTTCCAAATATCAGAAAATCAAAGTATGTTTTTAATATGTGTTATATATTAAATGCATATAAGTGAGTCAAACACAAAGACATTCGATTGAATAGCATGGATGGAACACGCGTGGTTTCCGACATCTAACAATGCACTTCGTAGAATGTCAATGATCTCGCACAGCTCTATGTAGACATTTCATTCCCGGCCGCATATTGCAGCCAATATACGGGAAAGTGCTAAACTTCGTCATCGCACTATATTCTACCTTTTGTGTGTAATTCGCGCTGAAAGATTTCCAATACCGTAGTAAAATTGAACACATAAAGCTTGATTTATATTATATTTATGTTTTCCAATTACTCGCGGATTTACTTAATTGTTTAAGTAAATATATTGGAAGCGAAAAAGTCTAGTGCAAATAAGAATATACTTAAAGAAATAGAATCTTACACACAAGGATAATAACGTTGTTGGAGTATTTACTCCGAGCAGTACTAAGCAACACCTTCACTACGAATAATTTACGTCGTTTCTAATCCAAGTCTGTTAAACGACCAAAATAATTCAATGACAAATGTGTGTGTTTCGGTGAACCTCTTAAATTTCAACTGAATGTCATTCGTCTCGGGTACATGACACATTCAGTTCATGAGCATGTCCGATAGATCAAGACTAGGTTTCGTGCGGACGTGAACCTACAAAACAACAGTATATATCGCCGCTCAACACTGATATACGTCATTTTACCACGTACCGCTCTTGAAATTATCGTCTATATATAGTGGGCGAGTTTGACTGTAAATCATTTTTACTTACGCTGCAACCGACAAGCGGCCGGCTCTCAGGCTTACAGTACAACAATAAAAGTGTCAATACAACTAAATGTAAATTTAATAGGTATGTGAAGTAATGTACCAGCATGTCGTGTGTCGTTTTTAAAGTGGTTAGTGTTTGGATAGAGCATTGTTTTTGTAACAAAATGTTTCAGTATTATCAATGGTTCGAGTAGGATTGTTTAACCGATTGTATTTAACATACTAAAACTTTTGAGGAAGTTTCGAAAATCACATTTACTTGTCGTTTATTTTTGCCAGCAGGTTGCAGGTTTATTTACTTACTCGTTTAAAAAAGTGCTATCACTTATGAATCAAAAATACATAAATACCAAAGTAGAATACGTACCCTAACACATTTTTTTCAAAAATGTTCACCCATTGTAACATTATTTTTATACTATTTACTATATAATAAAAAAACCTATTGGATCATTCATGCTTGTGAACTTTGCAATTTATTTTTTCCTCCCACAGTAACGTGACATATGAAGCCAGTCAAGCAACATTTAGTCTATGTATCTTTATTTCTCTTTCCAATTTTGTCAATAGCGTACCAATATTACCTATATGAAAATGAATAATATGATTAAAAATATAAATACTTACCCACATATATAATATATATCGAAAGTAATGTATGACTAAATCCCGAATTCCTTACAAAACTATTCACAACAATCTTATCTCTTTATACATTGTTACTCAACGGAATTTCAAAGATTAATCACTTAAAGAGGATACGATGACGTAAAGAATATACCTAATCACATTATAACAGATAGAACGTCACCGCAGCCGACCCGAACCCGACGATTTCCTAATAAATACGATTAGCAAACCACTCAGCATAATTAAAGTCACAATCGAAATTGAATACCGACAACTAAATGATCAAAACAGGAAATTCAAAACAATTTCTTTGGAGTCCTTCAATTTTATTTAATCCCGGGAAAGTTTCCACGACCTGCGGGGTTCAAGTAATTTCCTGAAGGGGGTAAGGGGTGGGGGGAGGGGTTGGCTGAAAAACGAGAATTACACCATTCGCTAATTGCAGCAATCAGTTTAATGTAGTCGACAAGACCGAATTGAATGGGACCCGACCGATGCTCGCTTATAAATATCCTGCTTTCTTTTTAATCAATTACATTTATGTGACAGCAATTTATTAGTATTCGATTTAAGCTAATGAATAAAAAGTATTATGAGCTCAATTACTGTAGTACGTTTCAATTCTTTTTTAATAATACCCATAATATTTTCCCAGCCCGTACCGGAGCATTATTCCAGTTGAGAATAATAATTGAAATATGAATGATATAAAATATATTTGAACTACGAAAATCGGAGTATAATACTGTCGTAAAATGTATTATTTTAGATCTTCCTCAAGTATGCGCTTGCAAGGTAAACGTAGAACAAACAAAGCCGGTAAATGCATCAAAATTAATGTGTATACAAAACATAGTTATCTTGAATATCAAACAGTTTCGTCTGGTTCGTGTGTTGAATTTCGTTCACAGCATCTTATACCTCTGTTTGACTATTGAAGGAGCTTGCAAAATTTCTGTTGCTCTAACAAATTGAGCTTTAAACCAATAATAATGAGTTATAAAATTCATGCAATTATATTGCGTATGCTTATTATGAAACATTAAAATTATTTTGTTGTTCCCCAGGGTATAATATCTTAATTAAAATGACGCTCTACTTTTAATAGTTTACCTAATGTTTTTTTGCACATCTTCGTCAAAAAATAGAAATTACATGTTTGCTTCAGCCTTCATAATTTATTCATTTATATGTTATGTACGTTGTTATATTTATATATAATCATTCGAATGAATTCAAACTATTTTGAAAGGAGAACATTATAATACTAGCAACTTTATGAAAATGTTTTATTTTCCGATTTTCGGTCTTTCCGTCTAGTGGCTCGCCCCGAACTAGACCTCGCGTTGTAATGAATAAATCAAGGCCTCTTATTTGATACCCCACTCGGCTATATTGATATGAAAATCTCCAATTCCTGCCCCGTACTTCGTTACCCCCGCCCCCTCCCCTCCAACGATTTCACTCATCTTCGAACTGGATATTTTCTTTTGTACAAACCATTCGCCTGAAATTTAATTTTTTCACACTTACATACAATTATATTAAGTAACAAGAAACAAACTAGTTTTCTCAAATCTCGTTAAAAGATATTTTCCTATCCCTTTGAAATTGAATAGTAATATTTTGTTCCAAAGTATCAGACACATTAACAAATGAGTTAATTACATTAATAGATCTGGACTTACGGGTATTACTTTTATAAAGTAATGAAATGTGACAGCGCGGAGCGGAGGTCCGCCGCGCACGCAAGCAACGACTATTTATTTCACTTTATGTGTCAGCAAGGTGTGATTCCCGCGAATTTATACTCACCCTTTCAAATTGTAATCTAGACTACAGCGCTGCGTAGTTTCAAATGTCTGTGTAAATAAAATAAATGTTCAGCTATATAATACCGACATTTATATCATTTTGTAGTAACCTTTGTAATGTATGTATGTACAAACTAATTCGATGGTTAAAGGTAAGTACTTAAAACTATAATAATATAAAACTATAAAGGAAGAGTTTGTTTGTATTGTTTGAACGCGCTAATCTCACGAGCTACTGGTAAGATTTGAAAAAATATTTTTGTTTCACCATGACCATTCCTCAAAAAAGTCTATAATCTATACAACATTATGCTACGGAAGCGAAGCCGCGCGAAGCAGCATCATAAATATTGATCTTCTTTTTTAAATAACTAACAATCAAGTGTTGCCATTATTCGCTATGTTCAATGCATTATATTTCTCGATGTACAGTATCAGTAAAAATATCGTAAATATACCTTATAAAATATCCAGGTTGTTATACGTCGGGCGCGGTGTGTCAAAATAATAAAAGCTTCTACGAGCCCTGAGTTTCATTTCATTTCAGACTTACGAGCGGTTTACGATCACAGCTTAATACCTACTTTAATACAATACAAGGCAGTTAATAAAATTTTTGCTGAATTCTCATTTAATTGTGTCTTAAACAAAGAAAATTTCATAAAGGATTAATGAAAGGAAATAAATCCTTTCATTGTGAAAGAAAATAAGATTAAAGCAATTTTTATAAATAAAAAAACAATAGACGGCAAAAACAAAGAAATTTCTTATATTATCTGATTATACTTGCCCGCATTACAAGTAAACGGAATGTTAGGGTCCTCAAGTTTCAAGAACGTCATTCAAATCTTCATTT
>LQNK01001176.1:61444-97775 GCA_001586405.1 Phoebis sennae | reverse complement strand
ATTAACTTTTCCTATATCCAAAGGTTGCCTGGAAGATATCGCTTTTTAGCGATAAGGCCGCCTACTTGCACTTATATTCTGTTTTTCTCATGTATGTATCTTCTGTCTATGTCTGTGTGCAATAAAGTGTTTTCTATTCTATTCTATTCTAACGTCATTCAAATCTTCATTTCAAACATCAGGGGAATGAAACACACTGGACTTAAAGGATGTACATTAATTTGTAATTATGTATTGCTTAATTACTATCAAAATGTTATCATATAAAACAAGAAGGTAGTGAAGGTTATTTTTCCAATGTTTCATTAAAGAAGCCGCAAAATAAAATTTGTCAGTAATTTAATATTAAAGCTAATTATTCTCTCTATATGAATTTGGCAACAATGCCGTCTCATCTTTTTTAAAACTTCGCAGGGTAAAGCTGAATGTGACCCTTGAAGGGGCACAGTTCGAGTAGAAATGAGAGGCGGAACAATAAAATGCGGATTTTTAAGGCTGTACGGTAACAAATTGCGAGTCGCAACGTCCGCGACTACGCCAACAGATGAGCTTTTACCACTACTATTGTATTGGAAATGTTACTGTGGACAAGATAAAGAACAAGATACATTTTGTTAATATTAAATTAGAAATTTAGCTTGTGAGTTACGTCAGCCGTAATCTATTAGATAAAACCCAGACTCTTATCTTGGCGCTTTAATATTGAAATCGTTCAAGTTGTAATATGAGGCGAAATTTTATGGTTACTTCATTTTTTAAATGTGCATTATTATCTATTTTATTTATTTATTCTATAATGCACTGAAATTTTGGGAAGAAATTTTAAACGCGAAACATTTGAACCACAGGCAATCTTATCTCTAATTTACGGAAACAGTCTTATCTAAATTTCTTCTAGACATAGACATAGACTAAAATATGACACAAGTTTTATTCATTTTATAATACCTTACTATAATAATTAAGAAATCTTAAAAACAAAGTCATAAAAATCTAAAACGTATGAATTCACTTTCGAGTTCCAATGATAGCGAAGCAGACGGTTCATCCCCCTTCGAAGATTTGTTGGTAAGATTTAATTTGAGATACGGTCACAGCCATACTCCACAGTCGCCAACTTTACGAGACGTACCTCTGTCCTAAATCACCCACCAACAATCCCGACTATATTATGCAAAGGAATGGATTTCTTTGTATTATTCGTAGGCTCGGATTCGCGATCCGATCTCAAATTCAATATGAAAGTGATTAGAGACATCTCGAGGTGAATTTATTCAAACTCGATAATACAGAATATTTTTATGCCTTTCCATTCTTAATATAAAGTAGAATTATTTATTAAAAAACAAAGTTTCTAAAACAATACATGTTGGTGATTAAGCCGTTACGTAAATGAACATTTCGACCAACTAAACACCCACAACTAAGGATAAAACTTGGGCAATACTGTATCAGATTAGTTGTGGAATCGCAATAAGCTGAATCCAAGTCAAACTGTGGTGCAACGTTTAGAAATTATGCAACAACTACAAGAAGTTCGATCGCGCGGTGCTGTAAAGCGGCAGAGCGAACGTTGTGGCATGTATCATTCATAAGGAAATGTGGCTTCCAGCGTACACCGCGAATATTTCACAGTCGGTTTATCGAGAGAGCAGAGGCGTGTTTAAAGCCTCATAGAGTACGGGCACAGGTGGCTCGAATATCCTCGCCAATAGTATGGAGACGTGATCGGAAAACCCAATCGCTATTGGCAACTCGCGACTTCCTCTTCAAATAATGAAATTTCAAATTTATTGTACCAATCGTACTCTTTCCTGTTCTGCGGAAATAAATTAGGACGTTTGTAACGCAAGAGTTCATAAATAATCGGATTAGTGTGAGATTTGCGAGTGGACCGGCGCGGCGTACAATGCATGTTTGCGTGTTGCATGAACTCATGGCCATCCTTTGAACACCGTTTGGAATTTGTTGACTGGATTCAGCCCCGTATTATTAGCTCGCGCAATCTGTAATTATGAGTTCTTGTTTGCTCAAATAGACGTAACTACGATTTACGTGTGTAACAGCTATTTGAACTATATCAAACGTTCATTTTCAATTTCGAAATATAAGGCTGCTTAAAGTTTTAAAATTGAAACTTTGATGCGAAAAAGTTCAAATTAAATTACAGTTTCATTTGATTACAAGCACGGTTAACTGAAATTAAGTATCGTTAAACCTTCCGTGTGACGTCATTCATAAACTTTAAATAACAAACCCCTCAAGATGGAATTTGCTATCAAAAATAGAAATTTATATGTGAGAAATTACTGGATACATTTGAATTTTATCCACCTGTATTCGTGATATTAATATCAAACTGAATATTATACTCAGGTTTCGTTTCGACCGCGGCAACTCTCCGGCTAGCAATAAACTTGCCGGGAAATATTTTCACATCGTTTTGGAAGTTAAAATGAAAGTAACTGCACCCCGTAGAGCAATAGCAAACGAGTGACGACGGATAATGCGGCATACTTCTCTAACTTGTGTAATTTTATTCATAAGCACAAGCTCGATTGCATATCAAACGACTCCAAATAAAATTTACGGAGCCAAAATCTTCAAGTTTGGCAACTGGAGAATGTAATTAGTATACTCGCTAACATAATCAACGTTCCGATTTAATAAATCTTTCACGAAGCTTCTATTAATAAATGGTAATCAAGTATAATTTCTTTATGATTAACGGTTCGTCGAATAATTTATTATATTCATTGTATATTAAAATGAGTGGATAAATTACTATCATTAAGTGTATTAATATTGATATTTAATCAAATTCATCGTTACCAAAAATTATATTTGATCCCAACCTAAAAATAGCGAAGTCAGATCTCTTATCGACCATTATTTTTCCGATAAAGCTTTCAAGCTAAAACGATTGGCATTTAAGTATGAAACCTAAGCTAAAAATGAATCGAGTGCTCGAATTGAAATCGAATTTTTATTAAAATAACTTCTCGTGTCGCTGGATTCGAAGAAAAGAATAATAAATTTTGATTACTTTCTCACGTTCGCAATCGTGATTCGATTTCTCAATTTTTCCCTGCTTCCCTTTCGAAACTCATGATTAAAATGGAAAATTTGTTCTAATTTACTTGTCGATTATACTTCCCGACAAAATATATCTATCGATGAAACGAAACCTCGATGCCAATAAAAAGGTTTAAAAGTTGATAAATCTTTTATTACTTTCTGTTGTCAATACAGGGGTCAATTTGTTCATTGAATTGTCTTCGATTTGATAGCCTGTGCAAACAGAATAAACGAAATTGGTCGTGAATGTTTGCTGTAACAAGTAGTAAAAGAAAAGTCCAATAAGGTATAAAAAGCACAGCAAGAGAGTTTCGAAGAAAGCTTACGTTACGTGACCAAATAAATACGTTCAATTGTTGAACTACGTGGTAAGGCCCTTTTTGTCCATTAATTCCTTAGTAGGAAACACTGAACAAATGTCATGTAAAAATAACGTTATATTTTTACAAATATAATATTTGTAATATGATGCTGATGAAATGTTATGAATTAACACCTTTTATTAAAGTCTTTTACTTTTCATTAATTGAATTTCCATTGCGACTAAAATTTAACTATTATTATGAAGTCGAAATCACACAAAATAATTCTAAATATATATCGAATTCACACATAAAGTTGGCACAGTTGGTAAGATAGTCAGGAACATACGAAGCAGAGGGGCTTGTTAAAGAATGTTTGAGCTTTTCCTCGTGAGTCCAGTAGATTAGAGAGTTACAGCGGCATACGTGCGCTGCGCGGTTTATATCTACCTTACTTTGTCTATTCTTTGTTTTATTTTACAATTAGCTTTTCCTTTTTCGAATAAATTGTTAAGTTATAATTGTTTTTAATGTATAGAAATATACTCGCCAGTTACAATACGCATCTAAAATTTCAAGCTAATATTTTTGGATACAAAAAGTAGGCTAAATAAATATTCAGTTCATCTCCCGATGACCTCTGCTATATTTTCAGTTTAAAGTGCATGATTAATTGAATATTACATCCTGTTTTCGAAACTCAACTAACTGGACCCTGATCTACAGAGTAGTGCACGAACGCTGTGCTTATTAAAACATTTTAACGAAATGCTTATGTCATTAAATAAATGATATATAAAAGTCATTTTAGAAAATATAATTAGAAATATTACTTCCACACATGTTGAAAAGACTCGGTTAGAGCATTAGGAAATGATAAAGTAACGTCTCACAGCAGTGAACAGGTCTCGTAGTTATTTGCTACCTTTGAGTACAGCTTTAATTCATCTTGACTGAATGAGTTTTCCGTAGACAAAAGGAATCTGTACCGATGTGTACAAACGCGCTCTAGGAGCGTTAGAATTGACATAAACATTTTTGTAGAAACTGCTCTTTTCCGAAATGCAAGATTACATTCAAGAGACTAAATCCCACAGTCTTCCACTTGATTCACCCGTCTTCGTCGTGGCTTTGTTTAGGATTATTTACGAGAAGCGTTTTACTATCACATGTTGAATAGCGTGATCCTCAATCTTTCCCGTTTCTACAGCGATATACAACATTCTTTATCTCTATGTTAGCAGACACGAAACTGAAAGCGGCTTTGAAAACAGCATTCAGTATCATTCCCGAAAAGAGCCTCAACGAAACGTTTTCAAATGTATTCATTAAAAGAATCTAGTTCGTACGTTTCATAACCACAATTTATGTACATCGTGCTTTATACTTCTTAACACAATACTTTACCAATTTGCTTGAGTGAGCGGTACATTATGTCCCAAAACTACGCTCACTGCACGTAGTATAAGTAGCGAGCAATTCTTTATGTACAATGAAGTTAGATTGGAAAACTTCTCCCTGCTGCAATGTGTTGTTTCTGTGTAGTTCGTCTGCCGCAACACATTAGACGAGAAACTGAGTGTAACTATAAGTAGCATAAAAAGAAGTGCATTATCCGCCAATTCGCGTGTTTATTGATCTTTCGTTCTGGCGGTAAGGAAGTAAATACATCTTTCGATATTGAGTACAATCACAGCAACTCCAGCAACTCCATCCAATCACTTTAAGTCAATACTCTTCATTTTTATTATAACGGAGCAAAATGGCAATACATAAATCCATAGTTTGTTAATTTTATTCCTTCTTATAATTATTATTATTAAAAAAGGAATCTATATGTGGTTGTTATACTATCGTTATGTATGAATACATAAGAAGACTTGTACCACACATAAAGGAATGTGTACAGACCGTACCTATGAGGCAAGAATTATATAGGAAGTTTTATGTAAATCCGACACATGTGGGTATCTTACAGACCATTTTATGCGCACCAACGGCGGCTTAAATGGTGAAATGCTCTAGACAATACACATTGAATATTGTTCTACTAAAATATAAATATTGCGATAGACAACTTGAAATATCTGAAATTACAAATTTAAAATGTATCGCATAATAATTTCTTAAGTCTAAAATAGTCTATATAAAACATTAATATTTGAATTAAATCGTTTTAGCTACTTTGGAGAAGAAGTTTAAACTTAAAATCTTACATTCGTTTCAAATACAAAATTCAGGATTTTGCCAAAATATAATAGTAACAGAAAAATAAAAATTTCTCTGGAAAAAGAAACACAATTGTACAATTTGTTATTTTCATTAAGCAGACAATAGAGCATACATTCTGTCAATTGTTTTCAATTTTTCCCAGTACACGCCTCCAGACGATCCTCATAAACAGAAGCCTAACAATATCACCGTACCACATTTCTGCGAGATTAAATTCGTAATAACGCTGTGTTAGGACAGATCCGTATTCCATGTGATTACGAGTGGCAAATGCGTGTTTGTGTATTTCATTTCCCAATACATCGCCTTCATTAATTTCACTGTATAATGTACGTCAATTTGAAAACCTCGATATAGCTTTCATGTTGGTACTGGATGAAATTGATACAAAAGTAACCATTTATATTCAAGCATGCTATTACTATTAATTATTCTTGGATTTTATAGATTGTGGATATTTAATTATTCATGTGTTTTTAAGTTATTTCTTGCCCAAAGAAATTATGTCAGTATGGTGTAACATAATATCGTATAATGTAAAATAACATATAATAAGGAAGGAGTAATAAGCTATACCTCGACATGAAGTCAGATGATTTATTCCAGTGTACATTAATTTCTTACACATGTATTAATCTTACTCTTTTTCGTGTAATATATGTATAATATACTTATAATGTCTTATAAGAATGTTTATAATAAACTGTGTACGTATTTGATCAGTACATTTTATTTTCCGTAGCAGTGATGAAGAAAACGAAATCTTTTTCAGAACAGCTTATTTGTCAATGTCAGGCGAGTAAGGGCTGCGTCTGTTTGTGATAGCCCGCTTGTTTTATTTTATTGTTGACGTGTAATTTGCGATTAATTTGACGAGAAACCTAAATGATTGTTGTTGGAATTGAAAATTAAGCCACAGAAATATGAAGGGAAAGAATTTCTGTACTCTACCAATTAATTTATTTAGGTCGTCATTACTGTTGCTGTTTGGATTTATATTTCAATAATGTCTTTCGTTTTCTTTCCAAATTAAATTAATGAGAAAGTAACTAAGATACACATCGATAATACAATATTCAATTCATGGAGAAATCATTCCTTAGAGAACTGGATAGTGCCAAAATACATTTAAATTTAGTTTATTGATAGATATGTTTTATTTTACTTTTAATAAATGGTAACATAAAGTATTGCCAGATGTGTAGGCACGCGTGGTATAGTTATAAAAAGGTAACATCAAAAAACATGAGGAATATTTGTCGAGGTCTATTTATTTGGATTACAAAAAGCTGGGTAGACAGGTGCGTTGAAGTAATTCAGGAGTTGAGATGGTACGATGTACATTTGTCATGTTTCGCACTTAGCAATTCATTTTTATTTTTCACACGTTACCTCTCCTTTGTAAATAAATGAACAGTTTGAAGAATTTAATCTTTCGGTATCATCACTGGAAGAAAAATTAATATAATAATAATAATAGTCTTTACATAAATAAGACATTAATTGTAGTCTTATTTAACGGGGTCCTTACAACGCCATTTTCTAAAAAAATAATACCTTTCCTTAACGATATTTTATTATATCCAACCAAGCGTCGAAAAAACAATTTAGTTGCAGAAAGTAACGTAGGGTGTAAACAAAATTTTGTACACGTTGTCTCCGCGCGGCCGACACGGGACGGGAACCTCTATTTGTCATTTTATTAGCCACGGGTTCGCAATATTCTGCGAAATAACTCCGTCGTGGTGTAGCGAGATTGCTTCCGAGTTTACTGCCTCAATCCAAGAACGAGAGTAGAGAAAAAGTTGTAAATTTTGCGCCAAATAGCGAATTTATTCGAGATCAACTGACCCCTAGCCTTCATTTGACCTCTATCTGTAATCCGACCGTTGGGATGTAGGACTCACCTGAACCGTATGCATATTAAGTTGTTAAGAAAACTTTTTATCTTATTATTTGGGTTTTCCTATTGAGAGATAATCTCAATTGTGGAAATAGAATACCTTTGAATAATGAGACATGGGATAGATGATTTTCATATTTAAGATTTGTGTAAAACAATTATTAAACAAACACAAGATTATACAACAATTATTACAATTCTGGGTCTGGCCCAAAGTAATGGCGATTTATATTTACAAATATTTATACGTTTTTATTCCAGAACATTTAAAAGTTAAATTAATAAATTCTTGAAACGAATAAAAGACTTGAGAAAAAGTTGGAAATCCTCAAAACCAAGCTAACCGAAATATTCATCGTTGTAACGAAATTGCACAAACAATTTACGAGCCGAATGATTTATGCTCATCGCGAGTCGTAAATATTAATTTCGATTCTCATTAACATCACCATTTCTGAAGGACTATAAATACAGCGCTACAGAAATTATCCGTACCGTGCCCATTAGCAAATTGTATAATTTTCCTTTTTTCAAATTTCTTAAGTCTCTTACAAAATTGCTTTGCCCTCGCTACTCGCCATTATAGAAGTAATGAAAATGGCCTTAACAATAATTGTATGACGAGAAATTTATTTCATTTCAAGGGATTTAAATGCTTAAATTTTACCTCTATTGTACCTACAAATAATTTATGTTTAGAGAAAGGGGTATAATTGGTGAATTATTGCGGTATTCATAACCACAACGAGCATTTAACACCATTGAGTTTCTACATAACACATTTCGCTGAAATTTAAATGCAAATGAATTGATAAAAAAAATGTAGTTCTTACGTGTGCTGAATTAAAAATAATACAATTTTATTTTTTTTAATTGAATTTGGAACAAATTAAGGTAATTCAAATAATTTTACCATAATTTATCTCCTTGTTAGAACTACAAAGATGTACTACTTTATTAAAATTCGATTGCAAAAAGAGGAACATAACTTGTTGCGACGCCTGTAAACCATGATGAAAACCGACATTTTTGGCGTCGCGCCACTGTGAGCGGTCAGTGTTTTTTCTTTGCTCTAGCAAAACTGGCAAGATTCGATTTAACGAACCGCCACTGAAAATGGGTCGCTGTGTAGTGCGTTCTAGTCCAATATAGCTTTAATAGCTCGAATGCTGGACGGACAGCTACATTTATTCACGTCTAAACGAACTTACTTTACCTCTTTCATCGCTATTTTATGCAAACAATTAAATAGAAATTATATTTTGAACTAACAACCAAATTGTTATCAGAAAGTTAAAATGATTATTTTTGCGCAAACGTATTCGGTTTAAATACTTCCACACGGAACATTATAATAAATTCATAACTACTGACTGCACTAAATTTTCCTCACAGTAACTCAAATATTAATACAGCGAATATAGAGGTCCACACAATGCGGCTTTGAAACCATTATTCCACCACGAGCAAGACCAGTTTGACAATAGGGCTAAAGAAATTCATATTTGCTACTGTTCCCTCTCACGGGCACGGAATTTAAATGAACTTTGGCCAACAACAATGACACCACAGACTTTTGTTCTACGAACAATACATTTTACCGGTGGAATTAAAAACTGTGAACAAAAGAGTACAAATTCATATTGCAATACACGAACGGCCCGCGACGATTACGCAGCCGCAGACTCGATGCTAACACAAAATAAAACAACGATACATACGTACGCTTCTTTTATTTTCTAACAAAGGACAACTCGTATCTACCCGGACTCATTACTAACTTTTATGCATGAAATTCTGTAGCAACAATGTGTGTACATGATTACGGAGAATCTTTTAATTTTTGTAGCGATTTAGTATGAAGAGGGTTGAAAATTAAATTGGGGACACAAAAATTTGTGCAATTCGTTGTAACTACGGTAAGTTTGGTGCTCTTCATTACGGCGGCACGCGACCATTAGTCGCAGCCGTGTAGATCCAATTGCGCGGAGGATTTTCGCTGGCACGCGATTTATTTCACTGTACTATTAAATTGACTTCAATTTCCTTTAAAAGGTTTTATATAACCGACTAATTGATTAGTTTGTTTGAATTCTTGCACACTTTATATATACGTTTCCTTGGAATGTCTAGTTAATATGCTACGAAATGTTGTGCAAGCTACAATTCTACGCTGACGAACAACATTGCTAAATTTACCCAAATAAAATCAATTACAGTAGTTGTACAGTTTTAATTGCCTTTATTTTATTCTCCATAGAGTACCGCTCCTGAACATCTTAACATAAAGAACATGATAACCTGAAAATATGAAATGTTTTTCTGGATATTAAACACAATAGACTTTTCGATTTCATACTTATTATCTTGGTAGATATAACGTAGTATGGTCTTCTTATTTTAAATGGGTATAAAATGTAAATAAGCATCATTGCTCATAAAATAAAATAGCATTCAAATCAATAAGGAAATATGTGACCAAACACAAAGTTCACACTTTTCAATGACGGTTAAAAGAGGTCAAGATGTAAAAAAATAATCTCAATTCATTGAAACAGATGGTGCAATTTGTATGAAGTTATATAATTCAATCGATTACGTTACTAGGTATTACTAGGTATTTACTCACCGTTCATATTTAACTTCATACAATCGAAGAAATATGAGGACGGGACCTTGGTTTTAATAAATAAAGTGTAGTGTACACTTCCAACAACTTGCATTCTATTCTTTTCCAGACAGGTTCATGAGTTCAACTCATAAATTTTGCAAACCAATTTTTAAGCTACAGTGTAACCTTACATTAACAAATGAACATATTTAAAATGCAGAACGTGTTGTATTTTCTCTCTTCCCTTTCTTTCATTATCTTGAAATATTGTTACAAATCAACAAAAGATGCTGAATCATCAAAGTAAGGTGTGTCGAAGTGGATTTTATAGAATTAGATACTACATCCTAGATATTTTGATACTTTGTATCTCTTTCCTTAACCACAGGTAGCCTGAAAGAGATCGCTCTATAGCGATAAGGCCACCCAGACAGAACAAGGAGGAACAGTAGTTCCTCCTTGTTCTTATTCATTAGTTCATTCATTATTTTAAATATTATTCTAATGACTAAAAAATAATATGCATATTGAAAACAATATAATATTTCTTTATTTATTTCTGTAGTAACAAAATTCTCAATTTATTTAATAAATACAAACACTTAGGATTTATCTTTTACTGAACCGTAATAAATATCAGAACTAAGCGACGTAATAGCGAGAAACGAGACAGAAACAACGTCTGAAACACTAGCCGTGGTGGATCGTCATAACCGAATTATGCTGACTGCATCATCCCACCGCACTTCTATCTTCCTTTGTTCAAAACGAGTTTGTAACTTAATTACTCAACTCTTTGTGAATCTCTTTTATGATTTATATACATTTTTTGCAATTTACCCCGCTATGCCTATTATTTCAGTAAAGGTGCAATTGTTACGTTCATATGTGACAGGCTTGATTTTTTTATCTTTATAATTTATATCATTACATGCCGGAGATACATCTCAACACAAAAATTAATTTGATTTTAAATTATCTAGAAAAAGTATTAATTTCAAATCAGATATTTTTTTTTTGTTTAAATGCAATAAGACTATGGAGAGATGTATCTCCGGCATGTAATCATATATTCGGTAAATCCACACAAATAAACACAATAACATTTGGGGTCGAGATAAGTCCTACAAACAAACTTGCTCCCAAAATAGGTACCCTACAAGTTTGTGAAATGCATGTTATTACAATATAGTAGATATGTGCAGAACTGCTTCACGAGTCCCAGTCATATTACTTCACAGACTCTTATCTCGCTGGCTACACTTTGTTTATCGTCGGATTCACATTTATGAGTTCGTTATTTCCCTATTCTGGAGACATAAAAATGTCGTCTATAAGAATACCCCCGAGCTTTTATTTCATTCTGTACGTTGATAAGGGAAAATAATGAGCGCACTTATTCTGATCGATCCTGATTAACTTGTTATTGTAGCAAGTTAATAAGAAGGGACGTAATAACATGCGATAAGATATTTATGTAACTACACATCTTTGTGATAATACAAAGGAAGATAGTTTTATACGTATCCCTGCTTAAGTAATACCAATTTGTTCCCAAACGTTTTGTCTTATTGGTCCTGTAACTTTGTTAATCTAAGAAACTGGGTGAGTTACAAAGTTTCCCCTAGATATTATATGGTTAACTAGGCTCGTAATGATGTTTACTCAAATTCTTATACGTCTTTCAAATATGTATGAATGTTGTGATCTTATGAGATTATGGCATAATTTCATAAAGATAATATTTATTATATATATTACTAGCTTTCCGCCCGCGGCTTCGCACGCGTGGGCTACTAATTTCTGTATTCTTTAGGGCGCACAACAAAAGTTAAAAAAAATTACAGTCGCAGGACGTTTTTTTTATTATTTTCTATGTAATTAGGTTTGATCAATCTTACAGTGCTTACGCCTCTTCAAAATACAGAAAATTTTATCCCACGCGAGCGAAGCCGCGGGCGGAGAGTTAGTTATTTTTTGAAGGTATTTAAGAATTCATTAAGCGTTTTTATCGTCTTAACCTATAGATATTGGGGACATGCCTTCTATACTCTTAACTATACGTTAAGAGTATAGAAGGCATGTCAAAGTATAAAAAAGTGTTAAAGTATAAAAAGGCATGTCCGCAACTCAACCAAAATTTTATTTTGTCACGTGGTATGACACATTTACAACTTTAGAAGCGTATATCTCAAAAAATATTTATTATAGCAAAAAACGCATTTAGAAACCTCTACTTTATTTTCAAATACCTATCCAATGATATCTCATTTAATGATGTATTAGCGAATTTATTTTTTTACCCTCCAATTACATGTATGGAGAGTCACACTTAAAAATATTTTTTCAAATAAAATGTAGCCTATAAGTTGAACCTAATATTGGTCTATCAGCATGTGAAATTTTATCAAAATCTACCCAGTAGTTATTACGTGATTGACGAACATACAAACAGATAAACAGACAAACAGATAAACAGACAAACAGAATAAAAAATTCTAACTATGGTTTTGGTATCTGTGGAACATACATATTACATACCAATCACTCTTTTTGAAAAATATTCAATGTACAGAAATGGTTCGGTTACTCCTTTATTATATGTATAGATATGGTTCGGTTACTCCTTTATTATATGTATAGATAATGTATTGAATATTTTAAGTAGTGTTTGTGTACCAAAATAAAATTATTATAATAAAAAAAATATATCTCCACAATGAATGTGGAGTGTGTGTGAATAACTAATAAAATATACTAAGTGGCATGGATATCAATTCCTTACAATTCTAACATGAAATTAAAGCAAATATTTAGTACATTTAATTTATTGTTTTATGATTATCTAATGGTAAAACAAACCACTTTTTCTACAAAACAGAAGCTGACCTACTTAAAATTATTTAATACAAGCTTATTTTATTTTATATTAGCATAATATTATGTTCATACTTGGCTTGTATATTCATAAAGGTAAGTTCACGTCGACCCATTTTCATCACGCGCGTAATGGTCTTATTATATTTTATGAAGCTCTTGCACACTCGAGGGCGCCGTTATGTGCCGCTGTGGAGATATCTCTGGACCTTATTAAGGACGTACCACGGCCACATACCTGTGTTTATATTTATTTAGGTACGTTTACTTATTGCGAGTGTTTACTCGAGACAGAATGTAATAATCCCCTTGCTAGAATTGCACGGCATTGACACAATAAATGAGTTACACACGTGCAGGTATTAAATCTTGGGAACTTTCCTTATATAAGCTATATTGAGGAAAACTCAGAATATTTTACTATGAAATAAGGCTGTATAAATACAAAAGTGTTATGCTTTGTCCATATTTGTAACTTGGTTCATTGAATTGGTGGAAAATTATGAATAGTCTCTCATGAATATCAGCTATGCAATACTTTGTAAAGATTTATTTTAAAGACATCCTTTAATCATTTAAATCAATTTTAAAAAATACGTACGTCGGATTAGTCATGTTTCTGAAATCAAATCACTTAAATCGCAGATTCGCCCAGAATAATGATAAAATCATTCTTAACTTTACTTTTTTCTTACGGCCTATTTTCTCCATTTTTGTATATTTCCAGTCAATCTCACAAATTAGCAAAAAATTGCTTGTGTTAATAATCATAATATTGCAGTAATTATTTTCATTGAACATTTTAACTTACTATCTTTCAATTATATTCTGAACCTCTTAAAAACATATAGTCATCAAAAGAAGACAGTTTTACAAACTTCTTGTCCTTTCAAGTTTTTGCACTAACATTACTTTATTTATGACCTGTCAGGATAAGTATACAATATAAGAAAAAGACGACGTGATAACATTTCGTTGTGTTAGATAAAAACTACTGGTAATAGCAACTAATGTCTGCGAGTATGGTGAAAGTTTGCGCACGCCCGTTCGCAACGCAATCTCAAATTAAATCTCCGTCTGATCTCAAACGTGAACTTTCAGCTTTGATTATATTATAATATTCGTGTATACAATGCGGGATTGCAGCTTCTTTTCAACACAGGATTTTCTTTGCTCGTTGAAAGTTTATTTTTAATTACGGTGCAAATTGCAGTTGTACTAATTATATTTGCAAGTTAGCCTTTCTTTTACCTTAGGATTCTCTTTTAATATTTATCCGTCTCTACTAATGGCGGAGAGCTCACCCAGACTCGCTTAAAAGCTTCGCCATGATGCATATTATATGAGTACATAATAGAAAATAATATAACTAGCTATCTTTGCCCATCTTTGCCCATCTTTGCTTGGGTTTTACTGAAAATGAGTAGTTTGTCAAAGATAAAATATATAGATGTTATATCTACTGAATACTATATAGGTTAGTATTTTACACTGCCCAATCTTAAAGGCCCCCTCGAATGGGTGAGCATATCCCCTAACGCAGGACAACGCTTATTACAAGGGAGTAAGTACGCTTCGATGGATCTAATTCCTTCTTATTTTATCTTACTTTTTTAAGGTACGAAATGGTAGTATAATAGGCCATTTAGTCAAGACACAATAATAGTGATACTGAATTCATGATAATCGTCGGATAGAATACACGGAAGATAGTTTTATTCGTTCCCAAACGTTTTGTCTCATTGGTCCGGTAACTTCGTTAATCTAAGAAACTGGGTGAGTTACAAAGTTTCCCCCAGATATTATACGGTTAACTACCACATATAATATCACAGTAATAAAATTCCGAATATACCTACCTCTCCTAGGTCTTCAATCATCTGGGAAAAATAAAAACACAAATAGTTCTAATAAATTTATTATATAACGAGCCACATTTTATTATTTTGTTTAAAAATGTAACAAGAGAAAAAAGAAGTCCATTAAATAGCACCAGAAGTATACAGAGCACCAGATAGATTAAAATTAAAGTATTCATTGAAAACGTTCATTATTGTTCTTATAACTATCAAAAATTGTTTTTTTTTAAGAAGGTCTCGATATTTTGTTGTAACAACGATATATAATGTTAATTTGAACGACTTTAAAATCAATATAATTAATGGTATTCTCAATTCCTAACTACAAAAACAATAAAGTATAGTAACATTTACATTTAATATCGAAAAATTAAAGCCAAAAATCAAGATCTAAATCTTGATTTTTGCCTCAAATAACTACATCAATTTACTCTCCTTGTAAAAGTTAATATATTTTATCTAATTACACCGGGATGCATTGAAAGCCTCCATGTAATATAATCTTTTCTTCAATTAATGTGCTTAAGTATGCTTTTGATTTAAGGAGGATGGTATATTATATGAGAAGATATAAAATGTATAGTAAAAAAGTATTGAGAGCTTAATATTCTAGGATTCTAACGTGCAATGACTAGTCACTGCTATGCAATATTAATGTATATACAATTTCTATTCATGATAAAACAATGATATTAAATATAGTTGTGTTACTAGGTATGGCAGTAGGTTCATAAATAGCAATTATTCCAAGTCTTTATAAACGATAAAGAAAGTAAAAGTATAAAAAAGCTGAAATATAGAAAATGTGACAGCCTCAATCCATTACGCTTTAGTTCACAGTAACACATCTACATTTTAGACTTTTTCATAATATCATTGCACAATACATAATTGATTACAACCAATTACGTATGAATAAAATGAATAGATTAAACATGACAACAGATGACAGATGATGCCTATCCATCGTATGAATAATGAACAAGGAAAGATAAACAAGTAGGGATTGAATAAAAAAATCAAAGTTCAAATTTCAATAATATACCGGCAATGTTTCAGAAAGTTAACATTTAAATTAGAAACAATAGAAAAAAATTCTATTATTTCAGACACTACATTTTTTACTACAAGAGACTCGTGATAACGGGAACAAGTTTTTATTTTTTATAGTACGCATTATTCTGTCATCTGTTAGTCATAGTGACACTAAATTAAATCATTTTTTGAGGTTATCGGGTATGTAATTGTCTGTGCCGGGAATCCCCGTTCCGCCCGAGTCGCCCAGCCACGGGTATCTGGAAGTATTACAAGGGTAAATGAGCTGGAATGTGATGCCTCCGCTAAAGTGCCATCGTTTTATAATAGCTTTTTACTTCACCTACTAGTGCGAAATAATTCTCTTAAAACGTTAGGATTTATTAAAAGATTTTGAGCTTAAAATACGTATAAAAAAACGGCAAATAGATGGATTTCCAAACACAATGTTTCATATGTTAGAGTTGTTTTTTGTTCATACTGATAATTAATCAATGATATTCCATTAAATATTATTTTTGATCTGGCGATATTTGCTTTAATCAATTATTTAAGCAAACAAATTGATCCAATTTTCACTCATATACGATGCGATTGATATTATACTATTCCAAAAAATAGTAAAAGTGGCAGTAATACTTTTTATTCTCTTATAAATTTTATTATTATAAAAGCGTCTCTAGACTTTTCTTTCACGTTGCTTATACAGCGTCTTTAAGCTTAAATAAGTACGTCCAACTTGTTTAATGCAAAGATAAATATTTGCTGTAATAATCTAAAAATACAAGGTGAGAGAAAACTTAATTAAAGCAAAGCACAATGCACATTGTATTCGTCACTTCCATTTCATCGCCTGGAGATTTGGCGACGTGATCCACAAAGTCTTCTGTGCATTACTTTGTTATCTGTCCTCTGCCATACGAACCTTTGTTCCTCTAACGTTTATTTATTTAACACGACCTTTCTTTATCAAATATGTTTATATAAAACTAGATTAAAACACATAAATCCCGCATATAAAGCCCCAGTGCTTCTCAGTTCTTTAACAACCGAATTATTCTCACATTCGCTGCCCGCAGGCTCGATGTAAAATAACTCAAAAAATAAAATAAAAGAGAACTTTGCGTAATTCGTTTCGATGTTTATTCCGTTTACAATTTCGTTCACTGCGCTCTTATTGACATCAATAAAAGTGTGGAAATAAACTTTTTCTATGAGTGTGAAGGACTAACGAGTAAATGTAATGAAACTTTGATATTGGAAAACGAGAAACGAAATAGCATAAAAATCTGTTAAGGATTTTGACCGACACTTTCGTAGCCACCTTCAAGAGATATTCAATTCTATTTGCTTTTAAGCATTACGAAGCTGGCTTTTAGACTAGGCTTAATGTGGAAACGCCATTAACGCATCCTTAGCCACTTCTCTTTAATGCTCACAGCATATTTTTAAGTATGCTTCTAGGAAGACTATTTTTTTGCAACGCTTTCGCTTTAAGTGTGGTGTGGCGATTTTTTTCGAAGTAAACAAAGTTTTTAAAGTTATACTAATTTTCCTTTGCGAACACAATAGCTTTGAACGCATCTCAATCATGAAGTATCTGAGCAAGCCCGTATATGTTCGAAAAATCAGTTACGGACAAATTATACCAACTTAATTAGTGAAGAGTGAACAATAAGCAAAGCTCGGTGCATTATCGTATCGCAGCTGTGCGAGCACGACGCTCAGGATAATGACATAGGTTATAAACTTATGATTGAGGCAGTCAGCGCAAGTCTCTATTCACTGAGTCTCTCGAGTCAGTCTCGTGTTTTAATGAAAAGCTCGCTTAAGACTTTTAGATTTTATGAGACACTACTCATGAAAATGATAAACTTGCCGATCGAGGCAATTATCATAGTCTTCATATAGACGTCTGGGAAGTTAGTTTGAAAGAAATCGCTTACTTATTGGGCTTACATTTTATGAGATGATACGAAGCTCAAGAACATGATATACTCGAAGGATATAAACTTACTGATTAGGATACTTGAGGTAAGTCTCCGTATACCATACGAAGTTAGCTTCAGGTATTGGAAAGAAAAATCTAAGTTACAGGGCGTATTCTGAATTATGAAATTCTCATACACGAAATAGTTACTGATTATGGCATAAGATGCAAATCTCTGGGTGTTTAATGTTTAAAGCGCATTTGTTCGTGTTGTTCGCAAATCTTATAGCGCCAATGGAAGTTCTTTTATCTTCTCTAAGAGATAAAAGAATGTACTCACTCATCAACATATTTGTGAATTATGGACTGTTTGGGACATTCTGCGCAAGTCACCATATAAGGTGTATCGGTGAAGAAGGTATTTTATATCACGCCTCCAAGTATCACATATTTCAAAGAAACGTCCTCGTAACGGACGTATTTTTTTGATAAATTATTATCTTACTGATTGGGGCATTCTGCGCAAGTCTCCATATAGCGTGTATCGATGAAATTAATCTTTGGGTGTTTGAAGTTGAGCGCGCATTTGTTCAAAAAATTTCAAGGTCGTCTTTGTTACACCTTTAAGTATCATATTTCAGGGAAACGTCCTAGTAATTGACCTATATTTATGATAAATTTAAACTTACTGGTTGGGGCAATCTGCGCAAGTCTCCATATAGCGTGTATCGGTGAAGTTAGTCTCTGGGTGTTTGAAATTGAGCGCGCACTTGTTCGACAAATTGCAAGGCGCCGGCGGAAGGTCTTTTTTGTCACACCTCCACGCCTCGTAATTGCTGAGCGTTTTCGCGGACCTCGGCTCTGTGATCCACGTCAGCGATTGCGTCGCTGTTACGAACCACACGTCTTTCCTGGAAATAAATGTAATATGAATTGAGAGATGCTCGGTATAACAAACACAATTTAATTTAATATTGTACAAATAATTGAAGAGTATTCTACTAAAAATGTATTGATTAACGGTTATTTCCAATAACATTTTCTGGAATATAAAAAATATCCATTGACTCAAACGATACCCCGTGTATATTTATGTAATTAGTTACAAAGAAAACATGCATTTGGGATTTTTGTGGAATGTGTGTCATTACGAATGAAAATGTAATATTTTTTTTTATGTTACAGCAGGCAAGCGGGGCATGCGGTTCAACTGATGTTAGGTGACTGACCGCAGCCCATGAACATCTACAACATGAAGTGTCACAGATGTCAGGTGCCTTGCCGGCTTGAAGGAAGGGGAGGGGATTAATGATAGGAAGTTGGGGAGTATTAGAACAGGATTTTATTATATTTTAATGTAATTAACCTGAAAATAATTCCTAATGATGCATTTTGCTTTTGGAAGAATACGGCTCACGGATGTGGTCTACGCATTAATCTCGCAAACTATAACGATACATAATCTTAAAGTATACTCAAATATAATATGCAATAAATACATTATACAACTGCTTCATGTATAAAGGGTAATATAAAATAAGGACAATTGAGACATCAGCGCGTCTGTCAATTAATAGTGTTATTACACAGCGCAATTATGTAAAATCAATTTGGCAACGTTGCCAGTTTAACGAATGTACCAATATGACCCATGTAAAGTTACGATAAAGCCTTCTATTGAATTATCGAAACTCAATAAGCTGCATCAAACATTTTAAATACATAAAATGTTGCGATAGTATTATTAAATTAATTACAATCATTTTAATCATTATATTACATTTTAACCACAAATGGCTATTCGGAGTATTATTAACTCAACATTCAAAAAGCTAGAGGATGGACGTGTGGACCACAAATTCGAATTATCAGTCATTGAATATATATTGTCTTACTTAAAAAAAATATATCGGCCTATAATTCTCTTATATTTTTGATAAAATTATAGAATTGAATATTCGATTATTCGCTGTTTCACGTGAAATTATTCAGCCATACAAATATTTTCAGATATTTTTCATTTGTCTGCGCGGGGATTCAATTTGCCACTTTCTATTACTAGACTTATCCCTTATTTCGCTGATTTGCAAAGAGCCTTATTTATTTTATATTCCAAAGAATGTAATCATTGAAGAGAATAGTAAATTTTCTTTCTATCTAAGCCCATTTATTGGCTTTCTGAGGTTAGATATTGCAAGGACGCAGAAAATATTTTTTATATGAGTTAGCTATCCGATGAAGATAGTCAAAATAAATGTTAAAGACGATACGTACAATAGAGCACACTTGTGTATTTGAGATGTATGCATATCATATTAGACATAATATGTAATTGGATAATCTCTTGAGATTAATTGGCGTGACCGAACCAACCATATGGATACTTAATTGTTATGTGTGTCAACAAGACATCTTTATAAAGTCTTTTTTGTTTTTCTTTCACCAGACTGTATCTCTTACCCATCAACTGTTAGTCTTTATAAACCTTCAAGTTTTAATTTAAGATATAAAGCATCTTTTGTTTCGCAACGCATTTGACTGTTAATCGAAACTCAAGGAAGCTTCTACACTCTAGCCTAATCATGTCATATTGAATACCCTCTCGTCGTAGCTATCGAAACTTTAGCAAAGGGTTAATGAGTCGTTGGTCGAATGGTCCGTTACTTAAGTACATGTTGTGCAATATCGAGTAATCAACAAACCGGATATCTACCTAATAGTCCAAATATATTGATCTATCCGAAATAAGACCAGCCTCTGTACATATCTTTCGATAAAGGACGTCACGTACTTTATCATGTTGCGCACTTTGGTGTTTTGGTACACATGGTGGTAAGCACTTTGAGCAAAAATGATTGATGAAATTCCCAAACACTTCCGTAAAAAAGCTAAATCCTTACACAACCAAACCTCTTTTCAACTATGAGGCAGCTAATAAATAAATTAGTAATCGTTACTATATCATAAATATTAAACAAATCGGTTCCATTTTCCGCATCATTTAACAATAAACATTGACGTTGCATACTTGTTATTGGTTTTTTATAGTTATAAAAAAATGCACTTTGTTATAAAATAATACTTTACAAAACAAAATCGGTTGAGTGATCAATGCACATGAAAGTATCTTATTTTTCGAAATCTTAAAAAGGAACTTTAGTCTGGAACTTTATTTTATTTTTCTATAGCAAACTTTAGAGATAAAGAGGAGAGCGGTAATTTTATTCACTTTCTTGGGTTATTTTAAAAGAAATTTAAAGTTATAGAACAGTTTTATTTTTATTTTAAACTTTTATTGATCGCCCTTATATGCACGCTCTGCTATGAATTTTAAACTTAATAGCTATAAAACTTAGAATTTTTTCTGCAAGATCCAAACTAACTACACGCATCTGTTAACTAAAATAAATATGTATATATTTTATAAAATATATATTCAATATATACATTGATCGCCTTTTAGATTGTAGTACTCCCATAACGTGAAATAAGTCTTTGTTCAGTCTCCATATCTGGAACCAGTTGATATTTTATAACGGCATCAAGTATGACACGCGAAACTATTTGCGTATTTCTTTTCTACATTTCTTTATTCCATATCCTACATTAATATAACCGATATACCAACTTAAGTCCCCTTACAGCTGTCTATCAACTATCAAATTATTTCAATATATGGAATACAGATAGTTAGTAACGCAATTAGGAAACTTATGGGGACACCGTTTCAGTTCCTTGATCTGGAACCGCTGTGTGAATCGGTATAATATGCGGCCTATTGAAATAATTTGTTCAGCCAAAATATTTAAATACGTGAAATAAAAAATATTTCATCATCAAAAAATATTTACAAGGTAAGAAATTATAGATCCTCTTTCCAGTTATTTGATCTGGAAACGGTTGGTGAAACGGTATTCGGTATTGAAGTCTTATTTTCAGCCATTGTAATTAAGTACGCGAAATACTTACAAGGTAGTAACCCAATGTAGGAACTTATGGAGGCCTCGTTCCAGTTCCTTGATCCCGAACCAGTTGGTGTGGAACGGCATCATGTACGGCGCGCGGTTCTGCTCGTAGTATCTGCTGAAATCCTCTTGCAGCCATTCTAGTACCTGAAAATATTAAAAAATTCTATGAGAAAAAAAAGGTCCTGGAAAATTACTGAAATTTTGAAAATGAAATTAATGATAAACAAAATAAATGAATAATCAAAATCTTAAGATTCTTCGGCACAAGTCGTTAAGTCCTATTTAACGGGCATTTCTCATTGATTTTACGGGTTGTAGAAATGGTACAAATTTAAATGAAATGAAGTTTAACTAGGCAGGTATAACTGTGGACATTTTTTGTTAACTTTACGTAATGAAATAATAGTAATATTAAGAGGAATCACTTACATCATCTGAATCGTGGTTATGTAGAACACATTGGTCTAAATACGGGCAATGGCCTCCCTCATACGTTTCTACATAGTGCGCGTTGAAAGGCAACTCCCATAAACCTTAAATACATACATTTTAAGACATATAATTTATAATTAAATTATTTTTTGCAAGAGTATTTAATATATTTTTTTATCCCAAACAAAGCAAAAGTCTAGTTTTCTACTACCGAACTAGTATTTTATTAGTCAACGTTCCTTAGGAGTAAACTCATAAGACAGTAAAAGGAATTGCAAATTAAAACAAAATCAAAATTATTTTTACATCCATATATATACCTTCTATAAAAATTAGAACGGACGAAACAAATGTCATGTTATTATAATGTTGTTATGACATGAATTAAGATATTCTACAATCTTGTCCATGACCGATTAACATTATACGAAAATACATGTAAATGTCAATATTATAAATAAATCATCATTAAAATGACCGCATTAATAAATTTTGCAAAGAAAAATTGCATAATATATATAATCATAATTTAAAAAAACATACCAGGGAAGGATTTAGTAGGGCAGGTTCCAGACTTGCACTCGTGAGGGATCTTGTAGTCGAGCGTGTAAGGCCACACTGGCACCGGTAGCGGAGGCACTCCCACTGAACTGTCGTAGATGTAGCCGAAATCTTCCAATACCTAGAGACATTACTTATCTTACTAACATTTTTTCATGATAAAAAATACCTACACGATACATAGAATGCTTTTTCTTAACGAATTTTGGTTACAGCACTCAATATCAACGAAGCGAAGCCTAATGCGCTAATGAAAATATATCTATAAATAAATAGACCTAAGATTGAGTCTGTCGCTCTATAACCTAAAATCTAAAACTTCCAAATAGAATCCATTCATAAAACCAATCATTATATATTTTACTAAATATTAATAGATATGCATCTTGCATCGATGAACTTGCACACAAATTCATATGCACTAAAACCTTAATCCAATTTTGTACTATAAAATATCTACAAAATTTTCTATGATGCTTTGAATAATATGATTATGGTAAGATGGGGATTTTATTACAATAATCGGCCATAAAATTGATTCATAACCTTGCTCATCAAATGCCGAAGCCAGTCGTGCCTATCTATCTCCACTTTACCCGCATCCGTTAACTTCATATAATAATGTATTATATTTTATATAGCAGACGTTTATTTTATATTTTTTATTTTCGTTTTCAAAATAGTAATGAATAAAATGTTCATCGAAAACATAGTATCAAAAACATGAACGAACAAAGTATCGTTTTATCGCAATAAGAACAAAGTACCCTCAATAATTTCATTGCGTTCTAATAAATAGTAACCTTGTTTCCACCTACGTAATATATTTCATGATTTTCTTTGTACTTTTATTTACTCAATAAAAGGTAACAATAAGTTTGCCTAAATGTGCAGGTAGTTGATCAAATGAAAACGTAATTAATTATTCAATTAGCGACATCGGATGTTTTTGTGAAATGTTCATATTATAGTTCCGGAGGCATCATGTTTAATTGTCCGGATTTATGTGAAAGTTATATAATAATTTAATTTAATTATTCGTCATTAAACAATGTACGGTCATGAGGTAGAAAATTTAAAATATTTTTAATTTTTCATGAAGTTGCGCTATTTTTAGGTTCATCTGTACAACCAGTCCAATATTTTTCCAGGATACGATATACTTGATAGTGTTTTTGTATTTTCAAATAATTTTATCTCTATATGAGAAAGTGCTAGTAGCAAAGAAGCTAAATTAAATTTTAGTCAGAAATATCTGACGCATATCTAAACAAGGGCAAGGGCAATCAGGGCAATAAAAGCCTGTGAAAACTATCCGTTATTAGAATAACAACCTGGGGTAAAACTAATATTTTGCCACCTCCTTTCCATATCTCAAAAAGATCAGCCACTTTCCGTTCGAGTATCCTCCCACATGAAATTGTTTCAACCAACTTTCGCAATTATAATATGAGACGGGTAAGATACCTTAAATTGCGTATTCCTTCCCGGTTTGAGGAAAGGAGCCCGCGTGCCAACGATTTCCGAGCGCGATATGTTCGCAAACTTGCGCAGAATTTCACGCATTCCGATCATTTCTCCCGCCCATTCTTCGTAGCCTTTGTCCTGCAGGCCTTGTTGTTGCGATATTGTGCCCGTCGCTATCTGAAACGGTGCACTGGTTACTGGAAACGTTCTGGAATGGTCTCCCCATACATCATCTACGACTGAACTGACTCCTCTTCATAAGTATATGACAGATTATTCAATATTAATGTACTTACTTCGTGACCGTCATGAGCCAGTTTTTGAACCATAGCATAATTGCTGAAACAAAAATTAAACGTTAAACTTTTAATTGCCAATTTGTTTGCGAAGTTATAGACTCACCAATCCATTAAATATTCCTAATACCGTTACCTAGACCTATCATGAAAGTTTATCATAGAATTGTACAAAATAAGCACTTATTTACTATTTCTAGCATTTACACTAGCGTCGCTTAATTAAAAGCAGTTGTTCTTATAAAGTGAGTGCCCTTAAAGCATGTAAGATCGCGACGCAAATAGAGTCAAGAAGGCCTAATCGGCTTCATTGCAGATAAACCAATTTAACGGCTCTTATGTGTCGTGTAATTGAACATCTCTTATTCGATTACGTAACGCTCCACACAAAGGATCCCAAGTACTTTTAGACAGTACAATGGTATTATGTTAAGAGATATTTTTAGAAGGTGCTTCCGTAGGTAACGCTCTTGTAATATAAGCTTATTGATATGGAAACTTTCGTCGAAATTTCAATGAGTTTGATAAGTTAGTCTACTTTAATACTTTGTAACACAGCATTTAATAACCAATGGCAGGAAAATAAATGACAAAGAAAGAATTAAATGAATATTGATTTATTTTTATGAAGAGAATAAAGCAACGACGATGCGAAATGAATTAAGTTTTGTTGACTTCGTTGAGCAAAAATAAAATTAAAACTTAGAGTCACTCCTTGCGATGAAATTTAGAAATTCAACCTAGATATTTTTGTCGAATGTTACAAAATCATAACATGTGGTTATGTAAGTTATTATGTATACCGGGTATTTATCTATGCAGTGTTGGAAAAATAGGGAATATACAGTAAGCGGAGTGGAAGCTGATGGTAGGTATACATATAAATTAAAATTAAAAACTGTACACCCTACGACGTGAGAAGAAAGAGATTACTATAATTACTAAAAAATGTCATTTACTTCATGGTTTTTTCATTTTTATTATATCAATATGAATCGCATAATGGGAATTTATAATTATGAAGAATAGTAAAATTTAACGCTGTATTAATAAAAATATGTTTTATCTTCCTCTTGGCTTCTACTCCGCTTTCTTTGTATCCCCTAAAATTTTCAAGGCTGCATAGATAAACACCGGGTATATTGTTAATTGTAATTAAAAATATAGAATTTGGAAGAACACTAACCTGTATTCGTGAGATAAGAAGAAAGTGCCTCGGATCGGGCAGCCGTTGGGATTGCGCAACTTCCCGTTGAAAACTTTCTTGTACAAGTCGAAATTATTCAAATTGACCGCACCGTCAAATGTTAATATTATCATTTGTGGCGTCTGGAAATAATGTACTCTATAGTTTGACCGACAATCGAAATATAATGGAACACAATAAATACTTTCTAAACATTTTAAAGTGCTTTTGAAATACTTGTTATAAATTTCACTTTAGTTAACACTTTTTACATTCATGTGTTATTTCGAATATACGTGTTATAAAATACAATGACATAAGAAATTGGCGTTAATGTTAAAGTATTGACTTCGTGAAAATAATCTTTAACATATCCTATAATTAATGATCTCATTGAAGTGAAATCCATGCAGCATCTAATTGAAAATCCATTTGGAATATTAAAGCTATTCGTGTGCAATTCAGTTAATGTTCCATGCGAGTACGAAGTTTCCTGACTTACATCCTCCGGGTCGAGACCGCCGGGAATGAGCGTGCCGTCTTTTGAACAAAAACAATATGGCAACTGACATTCCGCCGGGTCGCATTTCGTTGCCAGATCCGTCGGTGCTTCGGTTATTGGAGCTGGCGCTAAAATTTTTAAAACGAAATTTATACGATATAAAAGCTGCTAGATAACATTCAGAATTTTACGTAGTAATATTCAGTAGTTTCTCATTAAAATAGCTTTGCTATAGTAATTAAACACTATTAATTGTAAGTTTAAACTAGGTTATACAATTTACTAAGCATAATTTTAAAATAAGAAGTATTTTAAAGCGTCTTGAATTAGATTTTAGATGTTAAAATCTGCTAGTTGATGCAGTAGTTCTTAATTAAAATACAATCGTTATTAAATACTAAATTTAATAACTTTAAACTATGCTCTATACAGTATTGGTTTAAAATAATAAGTAGTATAAATTGAAAAGAGTCTAAAATGAAACAGTCGTGAAAAAGTAACAAACTAATCTACTATTATTATACATAAGTATTAATTTTTAAAAGCACATGTTAAGAAGCACTCAGATACATTAAAAGATTTTCATTTCCATTCATTACCTACATAGCAATGATTTACAAAACGTTTTCCAAAAACATTCACGACATTTAGTTGCGGAAAGCTTTTATACCTATTAAAGGGACTGGAAGGGATTAGAGAATAGATGAAGGTAGGATAAAAGATGTTAGGCCATTTGAACCAACGAAGCATAAAAATTCTTCTACTTGACGCTAATATTCTTTACTTTATTATATAGATTCAAGAGCGCACCCATAAAATAAGTTTGGTAAGGAATAAAAATATTTGACTCCTAAAGTAGTGCGCGACAATATTTCATTATTTATTTAAATGAAGAATAAATTACGAAATATTGTCAACCATAATGTTTATATTTCATATCATACAATATTCTATAAAATGAGTACATAATTTGTGCTCATGAAGTTATGAGTAACTTAAATCAAAGGGCAATTTCGATATAAGTAGATGAGTAGGTAATAAAGTTGTTTAGCTGGTAGATAATCAAAGACATCGGGCACATTACATATAAGACTCAGACATACTTTACATTTATTTAATACTAGCTTTCCGCCCGCGGCTTCGCCCGCGTGGGCTACAAAATTCTGTACTTTGGGGATTTTTGAAGTAGAGGTGGTATGACAATTTTTAAGATTTAGAAACGTACGTTTGTAAATACGTCTCATCAAAGGTCTAAGTTCGAAGTACATCCTAAATTCAATATAACAAATGTGTCACTGTTCATGTTGACATAATTCTAATAATAATTCTATTTTTCATTTTTTTGCAAAATATTTACATTTTGGAAATCTGCCGTGTACTCTCAGTAGGAAAGAGTTGATTTTAGCATGCATTTAACGCATATTTGCTTATGGACGCAAATAATATCTTCTGCATGTTGGTTAGTCTTTCTTGTGATGTGCCATGATCGTAATCTACTTTGGAGATCAAGAGAAGGCTACAATTATCATTAAAAAGTGCTGGGCAAATAACATTTAAAAAGATTCAATTTAATGTACCTACGCGCATTGATGATGTGTTTTGATGGGTCACTTTGAACCCTCATATCTTTTTTATTTATTAACCGATTTGAATGAAACAAACACTAAAACCTCCGGGGGACTTGCCGTAATACATAATTGAAAACCACATTTTAATCGGTTAAGCCGTTTCGGAGTTGACTGCGTACAAACGCCCGACAAACAGACAAACAGACAAACAGACAAACAGACAAACCGACAAACAGACAAACAGACAAACCGACAAACAGACAAACAGACAAAAATTCTAAAAATCATTGTTTTGGGTTTAGAATCATAAATGAAGCACGAAACACTATTTTTTTCTTGAAAATATTCAATGTACAGACACGGCTAGTCTACGATTTTATTATATGTATAGATAATAAATGACATTACTATGTAAATCTGGTTTATAATTATAAAACGCGATTTAGTTAACCCATAATCTTACAAGTATTTAGAACCTACGAACTTATAAACGCATTTTAATGAAATATAAATTCACTAATAGTCGTAACGATCGGAAAATAACACTCATTTAGAATTCAAGAACACACGTCAGTGTACATATTATGGAGATGAATGTTTGATGTTGTATATACGAATAGTTAAACAAAGCTCGGAAGCGCTGTGTCGACGACATTGGCTGTGTTCCTCGTGTTTGGTATTCGTGCCATCTCGGCAGTTTCACTTCCCTCGCACCGGAACACAAGCATGTGATGCATCTGATTCACATTATATACCTACATTTCGAATTTGATTCGCCTTATTTTGCAATACTGAAACTTGTCTTCGATTATTAATTAAATTGCCTGATTGGCCTTGCCATTATAGACGTCGCATTTTTCCGGATTTAATTTCGATCAATTTATTTTTTATAACTAAATGTATTGTATAACTAAAAATAATAATAAGCTAGAAACAACACTCAAGATAAAATCAGTTTTATATTACTTATGCACGGACTAGATTTTATAAATAACTAATAAATAACGTTTATGTTTACTCACTTGTTGCAATAGGACCACATCTCGCTTCGGCCTTAAAAGTACAAAATTTACTGATATCGTCGAAGTAAAGCCCTGAAGGACATCTATTTAAATATGGATATCCATCCACACACTGAAAAATAAATAGAGCGTAATAAATACACAACATACAGAATTTCTACATAAAAATATTTGAATATTTACTTAAATTAAACCATATCTCATATTATATTCCTAAAATTTTCTGAATGTTTTCTGAAAGTAATCTCATTAGCCTCCTTCTCCTCCCTTATAAACATCAGTTCAACAACTCAATGAAAAAGATTAATATCTAAAGCTCCGCGAAAAGGACTATCACTTGACATTTAAAGGCTGTTCAGACATTATATAAAATTTATATAATTGCTTGTTATGCCTTGTGAATGGCCTTTGAGCGATCTTTAGCATATATTTGTTATTATCAGTATGAAATCAAGTTTCTATACGAGCTGATAACCGGTTGTATTAGATTAAAATGTCAATTTAACGGGCTATTCGTTTCCGTAATCTTCTCATATGATTTCTTATGGCTAATACTATTGATAGTAATCATTATTAATGAACATGTTTCCGCATAACAAAGTTATAGTGGATATATTTCTAGTGTAATATTGCATTTTATAAGGATGTTTTTATATTGAATCCTTCTAAGCGGATGCCAACATGTAAACAAAAAATACTTACTTGATAAAACCTTCTACACGTAGCGGGATCGGCAAAGTTGCCGTTACCCTGTGTTCCTTCTGGACATATGAATTCTTCAGCTTCTTTGTCTTTTTGGCAATTTACTGCAAGTAAAAGTTTCAATTAGAAAAACTAAATGGTATAAACGAACAAGTAGATAACGTGTAGCATTTAAGTCAATGAAGTCACGGAAATTCACAAAATAATTTATTGATTTTTTGTTGATTATACTCAATTTAGCTCAGGTCGCATTATACTTAATTAATATAAAAATTATACTTTACAAATAACCCTGTTATTCCTTTTAAGTTACTTTAAATCACAGTAGGAAGCGGCATCGGATTGTTAACCTGGGAGTTGGGACGCTCGGTAATCATACGTAAGTATTTGCATCTTTCTAAAATAAGACTTACTGTTCTTGTACATTTTCCTTATAACTTAGCTTATTTTATTATTTTGAATTCAAGTAAAGATGTATCACAAATCCTCATCAATATTTAATTAAGTGACATTTGTAAACGGGTCAAGGATACATTAAATTAGTTTTAAAATATTATTTTTTACTTTTAAGTATTATTACGAACAACATTAATAATTAATTTCTATTACTAATATTCTCAATGTCTTCATTTTAATCAAAAATACGTTGACATTTGATAAAATCAAAGTGTATAAATAATTTTATTGATTTATAACTATTTTTAAACTTCCGATAGATATCGTTGGCTATTAGTATTATGTAAAAATATTTATGCACGCAACCATATTGTGAGTGTTGGCTGTTACTCACCTATTGCAATTACAATACTTTACATAACTAGACAGTGCTGCGGTTAACCAAATTAAATTATTTTGCAACATCCTGTTGAATTTCTATATTGTTCCTATTCAATGTAAAAGTATTATCATAGAATATACTCTTTCTACTATAACCGAAATTTATGTTAGGATCCTGCTAGACTTTATTACATTTTAAACATCATATAATGTACCTCAATATGAAAACGGTGGCTTTAGGAAGTACTTTAATTAATTCGTAGCCGCATTACGATAATTTATTTATTACGATTTTAGGAATCTTCGTCATTGCGTCTTGCGTCACCAATACGAACATAATATCTATATTGATATTTCTACAAATAATGACTACCTTTTTTCATACTGTAAATAGGAAAGTTTAGGGGCATTAAGTATTTTTTAGCTTTAGTTAATAATAAAAGCTCTAAAAAGTGGGGCCAAAACGCGTGCCCTACTACTAAAGTTTAACACTTTTTGCCTACTACTACCTACTACTCATAATTTCATGAAAATATCGAACAGTGAATATTTCATTACGTACTGCACCTATCGCATGACAAAATGATATCTGGACGCACGTATCTAACAGATGCATTTGTAAACTTGCAAATTTGTCTAGGTTAAATATTCAACCATACCACAATATTAACTGTTATTATTATTTCTAGACTAGATAGTTATCAAAACTACGAGCTTACTACCTTATTATTCAAGCAGCGAGCCTGTTGGTAGAACCTCAGACAGAATATGTATATAAAATAGGTAATGAGTGGGCATATCCACTAGTTACCCACGCTCGTATCTATTTTTATATCACTAAAATACGCCACGCCACGCGGTTTCACCCGCATAACTTCTAACCCGTTGGGGATTCTGTGATTAGAAATTTTAAAAGTTGAGTATAAAAACTTAAGTATATGTTAAGTTGAAAGAAACAAATACATCTATGAAAACCGCATTCGAGTCGAATCAGTAGTTTTCATGTGATGCGCTCACATGCATACAGACAGACAAAAAACTAACCACATCTTTGTTGTTGCTCTATATCGATGTAGTGACACCTCCCGCTGGTTATTTTTTAAATATTTTTCATGTACAGAATTTCAAAATTTCTCTAGCTTTATTATATGCATAGATATTTATATTCATAACTTATATCTCATTATTTATATATTCATCCGTTGGTAGTAACCTCAAAAAATCACGTTAAGTTATTGCATAAATTATATCACATGATGGATAAATAGGTCAAATTCAGCAACGTTGGCTTTTGAAATCGAAGATAGTGTTGCGTAATAAAAAAAAATTACGAAAATATTTACAATTTGGGAGGATCGCTTCATTCGATAAATAAATGTCGTATAAACCTTCTTATATGATTATTGTTGTTTCTTCCGTATATATTTTAAGTTTAATTAGGTAGTTCAATTCACTTTGTAATTATTATGTCCAGGCAAGTTGTAGTATTGAAATTCTAGGATATAGTTCAAATATCTATCGAGGTACAACAATCGTAACAATCGTACTCAAATCTATATGTAAATCGGCTTCTAATAAACTCACACTCAAAAACATTTATTCGCCTGCAATCAATTCGTGACTAAGCTTTTAAAAAAAAGCGCACCAATTCTAAACAAAACAATTAATAAGTAAATTGAAACGATGAAAGAAAATAAGGATATATAAAGTCCTTTACAGTAACATTTTCAATGTAATAACTATTTCGTCTTATCTATTAATCTACATCTCGAGGTATTAATATTAAGTATAATAAATAGAGAGTGCGGATTGTACGATCTTATGTAGATGTTGCATTTTATTTCAACAGCGCTTATAACAAAAATAATTTTAATTTTGGAAAATAATATATATGTAGTAATCCTTTTTACATAATTGTGTTATTTTGTTAATTATCTTTTAGACCAAGCTTACACGTAAATATAATATACGTAATATATTACAAAAAGACATATAAAAGCAGTCGTTATCAGGACCACATGAAAAATATCACGCTTTAAAAATACTACAAATGACTAGATTTTCGTTCACCTAAATTGGAAAATAATGTCTAGCCCAAACACGGCCATTGTCTGTTGAGTGGCAATAAATTAGACACTTCATCACATTTGTATGTCAATTTAAAATTTGATACATACAATTCAGCAGGTGCAATACTGCAGTCACGTGGTCACTAATGATTAAATATGTGTGTGCAAGCGACTCAACAAACCTGTCAAGATACTTGTCCGCTTCAATATTTACGTCCTATTATATTATTTGTCTCTGAAATATCAAATAGCCCTTTAGTTTGTATTAGTACCTTTCTACGAAATCTTATATTAAAAAAAGAGGTACTATCAAAAGCTTATCATTCTTGTTGGATATACAAGGCTGTAAGGGTCAAGAAAATAAGTTTATGAAGGTTGTTCGCATACAATAGCCTTTTTATTGCTTTTGTCCTCAATGGGAAATAGCAAATAATATTCTTAGTACGTATGTGGTTTTAAGCAGGTAAGTAATGTCAATATCCTCGTTCGTATATAACCGGTCACGTCTCAATGTCAAGTGAAAGAAAGGACGTGCCCGAAGTAATTAGGTAAGAGAGGTATGTATTGAAAGGGACATTAATAAAATGTCCGTAAGTACACTTTCTAAATCAGTTAAGCGTAGAACGATGAGCATCGTAATTAGCAATCTATAACAGAACGCTTAGATTGAATAACACCCTGATGAATGGAGGCGTCAGCTTTTTGCGGAGCAAAATTTGCACAATTCTCATGGGCGCTAATGATACGTTTACGAATGTAACTTTTGAATAGCTTTCACCGCACATTCGCCGATTACGTTACAAACTGATACTTCGTTGCCGTTGAAAAGAATCACACAAACGCTACCTACATTGAAACACTTGCACAATAATTACGCATAAACAAGCTCGATAAATAATTGGCGCTAGTACACACTTACGAATTTTCCTTTATATCTTAAAAAAAGTAATAATCACGTGCAAAATCAACTAACCATTCACAAATATGGCACATAAGAGAAAAAATCGCGTGTACGCGGTCATGGTCCGAACAACGTTCACTCCGTGTCGCGACATAGCACCTTTCACTACCGCGCGGACACTGTTGAGTGTTGAACCGAAGAGCTAAGCGCCACGAGCCGCAGCCACCACCACGATCCGTCTACCCGCCTGTCTGCACCGGCTTTCACCTCCTAAACTCTGACGCCGCTGACATACGCACCCGAGGTGTAATGTTAACATTAACGCGACGTGACATGCGGTTCATACAAATATAATGGACTCATAAAACGGTTTAATATTGGAGAAACTCAGTAATAAGTAAAAGAAATTATATTACGTAACTTGACTAACTTCAATCAGGGTTAAGTACCAGAAACAATTCAAAAATATTTAAACTTAAAAGAGCAAGAATCACTATCTTCAAATACTCCTTATTAAGGGATAAAGTGACCACTATTAATGTGCATACATAATAAGTATAAGAGAATCAAGAATACCCATTAACAAATAGTGTAGCTATCAATTTGATGCACAAAACACAGTAAATCAGGAGTATTGGAAATATGTTTCCCCCTTTTTATGAGTTACTAAACATCGTATCGTACTTCAAAGATATGTATTTTTTCAGGACATGCATTTTAGAAATAAGTCAAATGATTGCCAAATTTAATTATTACGAATGATATTGGTATTTGATAAGATATTACATAGGAATAAAACGTGATGGAATGTGGATGAACATATTGTGAATTCACATCAGTATTGGTTTAAAATCTGTCTTGACTCTCGAGGAGACGCATAGAATTTTAAATATTTTATTTACACAGTTATCAGCAGACAATGTACTTTACCTATTTACTGGATGCATATTAATAATAGATACTTATTATGTAATTTAAGACTACGCTGCAATACTACTTGTTTATTAGTTTAGTGTTTTATGAACATTAAACTTTAAAATAGAATAAACTTAAACTAACATTATAAACTAGCTTTCCGCCCGCAATCTCGCTTGCGTGGACTACAAAATTATTATTATTCTGTATTTTGTAGAGGCGCGCGCATAGTAGTAGATTTTGGTAAACCCTACATATGATGCAATAAAAATATTATGCGCAACTCGATTCATCCAGTTAAGCAGTTTTTTTATCTAAATACCCAAATTTAAGGCGAGTGAAGCCGTGGGCTGGTCCGACATCCTTACTAATGATATAAATGCGGAAGTAACTAGTTACGTACCGATATTGTATTGGATTTATATTATCTTTGTTCTATTGTTAAAAAATAGCCAAGTCAAATCTTTTTTTTCATTTACATCCCGATTGAAAACAGAACTTGGCACCCAGTTTTGTTAGTGAAATCGCGAACTTGGCATTCAAGTTTTTGTTGGAACATCATAACTTTTTGTATAGTAATTATTAGTAATACATTCGCGCGCGCGACACTGTTGTCGCGTTGCCGCTCGCCGAGCTGTGCGTTCGTGTTGAACACAACCGTCTAGGAAATTCACTTTCATTGTCTAATCGGTGATAATCTATGAACTAACTTTTTTTATTATTTTTTGATTTTCCTTTCTAAATGCGTAAAGTATACCTCGGTACCAAATATCAAGTTTCTATGTCATCTAGTGGATTAGGTTTTTGATCTATTTCTTATATTTCCTAAAGCAAAAATGTTATCTTTCATTTATTTCAAACAATGGCAATTGATTTTTATCTCATAAACTTGTTTATGTTGATTAAAAAGCCTTTAAATTACTAGTCCTAAATAAGTACAACTTTTATAACATTCAACTGAGATTTGATTTGAAAACCGATCTATCTTGGAATAAGGTATTGTTTTATGTAGTACATAAAACGATACCTTATTCCGAAATGAAACTTAAGCTTCGTTCCGTAGAAACTAGTTTTGAGTAAAGATATGATCAATGATCATTGAAACGATATTCAAAGCATACTTTACGCGCATCGACAAATATTAAAATATAAAATTACTGATTTTAAAATAGGTACATCTTTAACTGACGATTAATAATTAGTCTAATATCAATGGATCCTCAAGACACCTTCCCCAGACAGATCTCGTCTCAAATGATGTTTTGGAATAAATAGCAGAGGATAAATTTAGTGATCTACGAGCCTTGGATGCGACGCGGTTCACCTGATGTTAAGTGACTGATCGCAGCCCATGAACATCCACAACTGCAAACAGTCGCAGATGCCATGCTGGCTTGAAGGAAGGAGAAGACAGGAAGAGGATCAATGATGGGAAATTTGGAGAGGAGTTAAACAGAATGGAAGAGAAATGGGATGGGTATACAGGTATCCGGGCACCAACTCCGTACGAAACATAGTGCAATACTGATTCACGCCGGTCTTCTGCTGGGGGGGGGGTGGTAATTACACCGGTGCAAACTTGGCCCAATCGTGCAATTTTCGGCTCCTACTCTTCCATTGCCTCAGATGTGAAGCAGCAGAACTACCCTCTGTCGCCTCTTACGACACCCACGGATAGAAATGGGGTAGCGACATATGTATTCTAACCCGTCGCCACACGGGATAAATCTAGTATCTGCATCAATGGCACGACTATTACCTGCAAGTCGTCTGTAAAAATCCTAGGGATCTGCATTGATCAAACGCTATCTTGATCACACGATACAATACACGACGCGAAACAGCTTATATGAAGGTGTTTAATGCTTCAGTGTCTCCGAGACGCCTACGTAGCTATCGTCCCATTCCCCTAAATTGCTCTTGCTCAATCACTACTTTTACCCATCCTGATTGCTGACTATTCAGATCTCTTTTAATACCAACCAGATATCCTCAAGTGGCTTCAAAAATTATACATCAGAATAATCTTTGGACTACGCAAGCGCGACCATGTATTCGACTTTCACTCGAGGCTCAAGTGGCTTCCTATACGACTGCGCTGGAATACCCACATACTCCAACTTCTTTATTCTTCCTCT
>LQNK01001176.1:37157-48339 GCA_001586405.1 Phoebis sennae | reverse complement strand
AGAGCAGATGGTCTAAATTATAGAGAGAAAATCTGCTAAACTAATCTAAAATGAGATATTGATACAATATGTCATTTACTTAAAGTCCATGGCACAACAGTCTTGACAGAAATCTTAATAACTACTTCTTTTCAGTAATTTTGTACTTCTTCTAATCCCCTTGAGTGAAAACGAAAAGTACTTTTGAAAAATTTTATTTTTGTTTGTCATTCCAGCAATATTAAACTCAATCAAATCAAGGCGATTGGATTCCTTCTTTGAATTAGAAGAGAAAATTATGAGCAAAAGTGGTGCAGTGGAGAGCAAAGCTGTTATGGATTTAATCAGTGATAGTACAGCGGGTACAACCGAGGACAAAATGCGTTTATTCATTATTTATTATCTGTGCACGTCACAGATTACCGATGAGGAGTATAAGAAGTTTGAGGCAGCCTTAATAGCTGCTAATTGTGATATTCAACCAATGGCCTATATGAAGCGATGGAAGTAAGTTTAGTTTTCTTTAACTATTATTATGAGGGTACTAATTAAATCACTTAATTTTTATGTCTTTTTTTCAAAGGAAACACAAGTTATATTGATATTGAAATAAAACAACTCATTTTTAAGTTATAAGTTTGTGTTTTCTCATTTTCAAATTACATTACAATTTCTAATACAGCCAACCAAATTATAGATTTCTTACAACAAATTATTTACATTGATCAATTTAAAGTTAAGATTAACTTAACCTTCAGGAGCTTTACAAAGATGTCCAGTCAGTACGAAGGAGGTGGAACCAAAACAGTATCTATGTTCTCAAAGCTAGTGTCTCAAGGATCATCTTTCGTTATGGAAGGTGTTAAGAATTTGGTTGTCAAGAAACATGTAAGTCAGCTTTTTAATATCAATGAATTTTAAATTATGCATATATCCATTCTTATAAAATTTAAACTTACGTGGATGGGCCACGTCGATAATATCTGTATTTTACTTAAAGCCCAGTATTATTTTTAAAATTTTAATGTATAATAAACATCTAAACGACAATGAAAAGACGACGGTTCAATATGCTGTATATTTTCTGTTCACCCAGCCTTACTTTTGTTTTCTTAATATGTTATCACATATTACTCTCATGGTGTGTGCAATAAAGAATATTTTCCTGGACATTTAAGACAACGCCATATAGTTTGTAGCATGGATACTAGATAGACATACTTAAGCATACTTTGCAAACTCGTGGGTATCGAACCCACACCCTCCGGCGCAATAGACCATTCCTGTATCCAATGCCAATCGGCTCGCAATAAGTCTTTGTATTGAATAGAAATTGCCCGTGAGCCGCACGGTGGAGGCGGCCCTCAGCGGCGGCAGTGACGCGGAGCTGACGTGGCTGGACCCGCGCAGTGCGCGCACGGACGCGGCCGCGCGCGCACGCGCCACGCGCCAGGCGCCGCCCTCCGACGCCGTGGTGTTCCTCGTGGGCGGCGGCAGCTACATCGAGCACCACAACCTGATCGACTTCGCTAAGGTTATATTATATATTAGCAGCTGACGCATAGCACACGACGCATTATCATCATGGCGTGCTTTTTTATTTGTTATTTTATGTATACACCAGACAAGCGGACTATGCTGTTTACCTGATGTTAAGTGACTGAACGCAGCCCATTAACATCTACAACATGAAAGTGTCAGTGCCGTGCCGGCATGACGGAAGGGGAAGGGATTAGGAGAGGATTAATGATGGGAAATTGGGAGAGGAGTGGAAGAGGATGGGGGAGGTTCGGTGCGGGCTTGGCCCAATTATGCAATGCTCGGCACCCACTCTTTTATTACTCTGCCGCCTTTTACGACACCCACGATTAGAAATGGGGTGGCGACACACGTACTCTAACCCGTCGCCACACAGCTCTGTGCTATGCGCCCTGTGCTGTGTGTCGTCCCATTGCAACAAGAATCTGTGTCTCATAAGTGGCGCTCTTAACCCGCTCATCCCAACACTTACTGACATTAATAGTTAATAACTCCACATAACTTTCAACCATATTTAGTAACATCAATTTACGAAAGTAAATATTTTAATTTCATCGAAACCTTTTTGCCATTTTCTAAGGCCTCCGTTCGTTCGTTTGATCGGTGCCTAACTCACTTGTATGTCGATAAAATACAAACTCATTTAAAATATAAGCAAATACATAAGTATTATATTAAGGAAACCCCGTCTATAACTCTTCTCAAATTATATTATTAAAATTTTAAAAGCAAAAAATATTTCTATACTGATAGTATAAATCTGAAAAGTTTCAACGCTACGGGAACTACTGGTCCGATTGCAAAAATATTTTTGTGTCAGTTAGACCCCTAATCGAGAAAGGCTTATAGGCTATATTATATTATGCTAGGTGAAACTGGATGTGGAACAACTATTTAAAAATGTTTTAGCTAATTTTGTCCCAGGCTTATCTGACCGTGTGATGTACTTAGTACGATATAATAAGAAATTTCAATAAAATGCCATTGACACAATTGCAATATGTAACACTATGTGATTACTGTACTCGACGGTCTATCGATTGACCGTTTATCAGATTTCTTTCAGATTTATCAGTATTGTGGCTTCCGCCTTCCTATAAATCTCGCCTGACCTCTTTATTAACACTTTACAATAAAATTGGATTAGATATAAAAAAATGTAAGTAAATGCGTACTTGTTTGCGTTGGTTTAAAACATTTTTTTTATTTTACAGCAACAAGCAGCTAGCGGTGTCTCTCGCAAAATAATCTACGGGGCAACAACTCTACCAAACGCTTCACAGTTTCTAAAACAACTATCACTCTTAGGAGAAGAACTTCAATGAACATTCCTGTCCTGAATATTGGTTACTAGCATTTGTATTATATTTATTCGAAATATATATCTACCGGTACATCAAGCCTATTTTGTATTAATTGTTGATTTTAAATCACAAATAAACACGATGAAACGTTTTTAGTCGATGCATTATCTCAAGGTAGACTTTCTGTACTTACAAGTGTAATTCTCACGTTTATTTTAAATAACTCTTCGACATTAGTTCCATTGCTTGTATTTTAATCTGTTGCTTTTTAGTTGTGGAATCTGTACATAGTGTTATAAATCTTCTCTTTAAATATTTATATGGATTTGATTGGGAGAGAAATAAAAAAACTCATCTCAACAAGTTGGCATTTTATTTACAATGACGTTGAAAATAGAGCTAACATCTAATAACTACCAATAAATTTTGATTGTTTAGAACAAGAAGTATAAAATCTAAATCACAAGATCATTATATTTCAGTAGCAATCAGATCTTAAACCGTAAGTTTTATTCCTCGCGATGTTCTATTCTGACAAACCGCAAAGGCTATGGGGCAAAATAATTTCACAACCAAAATCCTACTACAAGAAGCAATGTTTGAAATAACTTGAACTTGTCTTGACTTTTGGTTATCCCAAATCTACTTTCTATTGTGCTAAATAAAAACCGTGTCACGTTACGAACACAATAATTTTCAAAAAATAGTGAATATATTAAGTACGCCTAAAAGTAACGTACAAATTAAACAATAAATATAATTTACTGTCAAGGAACTTGTATAAGTATTCAATAATTTACACTGCAAAATCTATTACAGACAGATAAAGTTCAAATCTTTTATCTCACAAATATAAGTACTCTTAAAATTCAATTAAATTTATCACTGCTCATGATATGATTTTGGCACAATGAAACTAAGTAGGTACATTATGAATTAGAACATAAGAGAGCAAATATAAATAAAATGATACATTTTACATAAAAACGAATATGGCAAGTTAGTACGATTTAAATAAGTATTATAAATTTTACAAGAACTTAATATTACATATCATGAAATATGTTTATGTTTATAAGTGTAGCATATCGTTTGCCGTTAAATAATATGTTTTCAAAATAATCCTTTGTGCGTTACTTTTTGTCGATCCTTCATTCTGCAGCAGTAACCCTTGGTTTTGAAATCTTTATGCAGAAAGAAAGCACCCATTAATAAAATATCCGAATAGAATGGCACATCTACTTTTTTATAAGCTTATTATTTTAAAGTTAAGTAGTTTTATTCCAACATCGAAAACAGATCTAATATAAGTTAAATATTAGTCGTAAGGCGAGTTATACTTAATGCTATGAATTTATTAATTACATATACATGCATAAGCTAGATAATATATTTTGATTATGTTTCACAAGTAAAGCCCTCTCGATACTTAGTTTAAATTTCTTCAATTCTAACAAAACTCACATTTATATTGTTGTATAAATGCACAATAAAGAATCTTTTTGTTGGTTTCTTTTAACAATAAAATTATTTTTTGTGTAATTAATATGTGACCATCTCTTAGATAGATGCATACCAAGAGCGTCGCCAGTCAATGCAATGAAAGCGATAATATGATACCCCATAAGCGCAAGTCCTATAAGTACACACAAGAACGTATAAATTGCTATAACGTTGAAAAAACATCGTTTCTTCACATTTGGCGCCGCTCATTGCGCATACATACAACTCGGTCTGGCAGGACTTCACAATTCACATACTTATAAGATTAACTATATTTGAAAAATGACATTTCAATATGTAGCTGGCTAGGATTTAAACAAATATCTCGTTCGTTTTACGTGAAATTTCCAACACCGCTTTTAGCAATACAAGCTTTTATGTAATATTAAAAGACATTTTATTAATGATCTGTGTTTGTTACTTATGTTGATAAAATATCATAATTTTTAATCACTAACAAGTCGTAAATAGAGACATTAAATAAACTGCAACCCTATTACGTACAAAATTATATTGTTATCAACAAAAACATAGTGTTAAAGGTTATCAACATATATTATCATAATAATTGATACCGACGGCATTAATAACATAAGATAGGTACACAACATAATTACATATCTAAATAAAAACGTTGATTTTTATAGAGAAGTAAAGATAGAAAGATTCAGACTCTGGGACAACAAAATTAGTTGTAAAATTGCCAAATGAATTTGTCAGATTTCGACAGTGAGGTTCTTTTACAGTAAAAAAGGCTTCGTTAATAAATCTCAAATTGGGTTAAAGGCCTCACTTTTAATTTGTTTCCAACATAATGTGAAAACTAAAGTATATTAATCATTTTTAAAAGCGAATAAATTATTTTACGTCGTCATAACTATGGAATGCAATTTTTACATTTAATGCCTACAAATAAAAAGTTACAGTCTAAACTCATTGTAATTTTTGTGAATCAGAAAAACAGAACATTTAGTTTTAAAAAAGGAAAAGAAGTAAAATTAAAAATAATTACATTTTTAATTACATATAATATGAATGGGTAACTAATGTTTAAAGTACAATACAATGAGTCTACATTGTATAAAAAATAAACATTTAAATAATTCTTAAAGATCAAGAAGCCCAAAATTTATTTAATCAAATAATAATCTTCCATAAAATTCTCAATTATGTCTTTGCTTATGGCTATTTTATAAAAATAACTATGGCACACACTATATACTTCAATTAAGAGGTAGTTTTTGGCCAAAAATTTTAAAATGATTAATAACAAACAAAACACTGAATAATTTCAGAACTTCTCCTAGGCTTCCAGATCATTTCAAGCAAGTAAAAAAACATAGTCAAAATAAAGTACAATTTTTGTAAATTATTATCAAGACCAAGTCATGGAATGTTTTTGCTTAATACCAATAGGTTCCTGAAGGAATGTTACTTTAAGAACTTTTTATAGATTTAAATACATTAATATACTTACAGAAATTAAAAATGTTAATAATATATCAAAAATATATTCCACTTTAAATCAATGAAAATATTGAGATTCAGATTAAAAGATCTATCTCACCATACTCAATCTAAGAGAGCCTCGAGCCTATAGCCTTGCATTACATTATAAATTTGAAAATAGTTATCTAGCATATGTTGATGTTATTTCTTACATTCATATCAGTACAATAATATGTACAACTAGATTAGACTGTGGTGGTACAATCATGATCATTAATAATTTTTTATGATTTAGCTAAAGGTATAAAGGATAAAAAAATCGGATAAATATAACAATGATTGAAATTCTGAGAAAATAAATATTAATTCAAACAAGAGATAATAATACAAATAATAATATTTAAATGAAAATATGATTATCACAACTCCGATTGTATTATGAAAAAAAATTAAATGTATAATCAATTTTGATTGTCAGTCTTTTAAATATATTGAAAATGTTAAATAGAGGTTTGTCCCTTGCAATAATGTGTCCTTTAGGCCTGGCATACGAAGAAAAGTAGTACTTACATATTTTTAAGATACTGAAGAGTATTATAGTAAGATAACATTGAATTCAACAGTGCAATATAGTATTAATAGAATAACTATTTATTTGAGAATGTAATTATCTTCTCTAGACATAGGAAGGATTCAGTTTTAAAGTAGTAAAACTTACAAACTATATTTAGCATATCTTTCAAACAGCTATACATGTTTATAGGATTATATATATAAAGTTTTACACACATGCATTAACACTCAATGTCATGACAATTGTAAGTCTCTAACAGCTTAAGTAACAATGCAAAAAAAAATAAATAGAGTTCTAACTGTTGTCAAATTATATACATAATTAATATAAAGTAGAAAAAAATATAAAGGGATTAAATCTTAATCTTGCTAAGATGATTCAGAAAGAATAGAGGTTCAAAGTGAAAATAAAAAAGTACATAATACAATAACAATTTACAACTAAACCACCTCTTCATCCTAATCCATTACAAGTTTATCTAGCAATTACTATTGGATTTTGACAACATTCTAGTGTAACAATTTAATAATTTTTATCTCCATTAATTTTCTTTCTGAAGCACCTTTATTAAAAATAATCATGGAAGCTCCTAAAGCTTTAAAGATAGTAACAATTTCAGATCATGCTGATAATTTTTAATTTACATTAACAACATTTGCAACAATACTAAAACACACAATTGATTATCACCATTGATTATTTTACTATATAAGTATAACAAGTTCAGAATGCTAAAGAGAAGTCAATCTACTTTTATAATAGTATTATACTTGTTATTTCAAAATATATGAAGTTAACATGATGATACCATGAAAACATTTAAATCTAAAGCACTCAAGTGGACTTCATCAATTAAGTGACATGTTTTAAAGCATGAGATTCAAATATTCTGTAATCAGTTCTACTAAGACCAAGTAACATTTTAAATTGAACAGCTGTATATTCATTAAGTGCTCTATGTTTTGTTTGTAAACATAAACATCAATTATTCATTACAGATTGACTAGTTATTAAAGAAATAGATCAATAAAACATTTCGTTGATTTCCTTGAAAAAATAACTTGTTTATAGACCAATAGCATAATAAAAATTCAGTCAAATATATAAGTATATAACAAAATAATTTAGGAAACAAGCACATATTTTAGCAATAACTTTCAATTACTATGATTTATTAAGTATCACATTAAGTGTATCTCCATTAATTTTAATGGTTTTGCTCCGAGATAAGCCATATTCTGTTGAATGAAAGTACCTTACTTGCATTATTAAAATGAAGCACAGCATGGTTTATTGTGTTTATTGTTGTTGATTTTCTGGCTTAGACTGGGCACTGGCATTGCGACTTGAACTACTGCTGTTTAGAATCATTTTTTGCATTTGGCGAATAACAGTGGTAGCATGATAGGCTTGTTTCCAGCGCGACTTGGCAAAGTTCTTCTTGAGTTGCTCGGATACAGTTCCGTGAATATTCTTGTTGCTAGCAGCATTACCAGATATCCATGGGTGCGCTAAGGCTTGCCTGCAAAGATGTTTTGGTATGCATGAAAAATTGTATAATACAGAAAATAAAAATAGTTCCCTTTTCCTCATTAAATCATTGCCCTATTGAAGTAATGCCAATCATGATTAATTTTTGTCCAAAAAAAAGCTAAAAGTAATTATGCTTGAATTTAAATTCACTCTGTAACTACCAGTTCTTGACATGTATAATAGAAAAAATATAAATAAATTATATTTGAGTGTGACAACTGGAAATTTAGCATAATAACAGGAAAATTAACATAACAAGATACTTATAATAGAGCTATTTTTGTGTTCACATTTATTATTTGTTAAAATAAACCTATTTCGTAATTTTACCACAGATTACTCCATATCTGTATTTTGTATAGAAAATGTACAGTTCTATAAATCTAAAAGATGAAGTAAATAGTCTATAAAAATTTCACATAATCAGCATTGTGGTGTTAATAATCTCACATTTAAATATATTTCTGAATAACTAACATTCTAGTGTATACTTTGAAAATGAATATAGAAAGATTTGTAACACAATAATGGAATGACGTGTAGCATGGTACCAATTAATAATCTGATACACTTAATAGAATAATAAGCAGAAACACATTTCTTAATTTTGTTAAGGTTAACTTAAACTAAGTATGATCATAATAAATGTTTAAATACTAATAAAAAACTATTTCATTATGCCACACTTAGAACGCTTCTACAGATTAATTATGCACATATTTATATTTTAATATATTCAATGATATATTATTATTTTAATTCATTAATAATGAAAAAGTTACTCACTTGCAAGTATATCTTTTGTCCACATCCACACACATCAAATGCCTTATGAAATCCTTTGCAGATTCACTAATATCATCCCAGTAAGGAGAGTCAAATTCAAAATCACCTTTAAGGATTTGGGCAAATAGATTTGCATCATTTTCATCATAGAATGGTGGGTAACCACACAATAAGATGTAAGAAATCACACCTATGCTCCAAACATCAACTGCTTTGCCATATGGTTTCTGAGCTAATACTTCAGGAGCAACATAGCCTGGTGTCCCACAAGCAGTTGCCATTATTCCTGAATCCTCTATTTTAGATAGACCAAAGTCACTTATCATGATTTTGCTATCTTCATCCGAACTGTAATACAACAGATTTTCAGGTTTTAGGTCTCTATGAACTACTCCCTGGGAATGCATGTAATCAACAGCCTCTAAAACTTGTCTAATAAGATTTGAAGCATCCTTTTCGGTATAAGAACCCTTTTCCACGATTCTGTCAAATAGTTCGCCACCTGTTACAAGTTCCATTATAAGATAAACTTTGCTTTTATCCTCGTATGTTTCGAGAAGCTGAACGATATTAGGATGAGAGAACATTTTCTTTTCGCCAGCTTCACCTTTGGCATTCTCACTGAATCTTTTAAGCACCCTGATTTCATTCTCTAAGGAATCTTCTTTGCCCTTCAGGGCTTTCTTATCAATTATTTTGCAAGCAAACAGCTGGCCATTTTCTTTGCTTTCTATCAGACGTACTTCAGAGAACGCTCCTGTCCCTAAAAGATCTTTTACAACATACTTGTCTTCGATCGACGGCTGTTTTTCGGATTCCTTTCCATCTTTTTTTGATTTTCTACCAAAGTCTTTTTTTCCAAAAAGGGGCATATTGGAGCCTAGCACTTACACTACACCACTATTGAACGAAGCAGTAATAATATAAATTACTACATAGAAACAATATCTTCTTGCTACTGAACTGCAATTAGAACAAAAAGCACACGAGAATTCTATAAAACAAAGGTGAAAATCACAGATGCATACTGATGATGGCACAGATCCTCTCAGTATCGCCAAAGATCGCACTGTCCGAGTCTGACGCAGTCGCAATTACCACAGATAAAGAAGAATTACTTTTAATTTTTAAATCGCTCTGCTCTCTATACTCAAAGACTAGTTCACTTTGTCAAAATAAATTAGTGTTACCTACAGTTTTTAGCTTTCGAAAGCATATTCATCGATCGATAAAATCGTAAGATTATTAAATATAGTTCAAATAAAAAAATGAATTTTTATCAATAAGTTATCAGCCATAATATAATGTCATCTTAACTATAAATTGCTGTCAAACCTGAATAGGCTAGTTAACTCTGTTTTATTTAGTCTTCAATGATCATTGCTTGATCTACTTTAACTAAAAAAATATAATATTTTTTGACCCTTACATACATGAAAAAATGCAATTTAAAATTTACCAATTTCTGAACGAGTGAAAACGCTAGAAGGCCATGTTGCCATACATTTAATTATTTAAAAAAAAAACAAAAAAATCACCAATTAATAATTCGATAGTACTCGTATAAGAATAATTTTGCAATATGTATGTATATCATAAGAAGTTGCGGAAACAACAACATGGATAGACTCTTATAAAGCGCAGGCTGTGTGGCTTCATGCCTTTGCGTTCTTTTTGACAGATTATAAGTAAAATTTTAGTTTTTTTTGCGGCGGGAATTTAAATAACAGAAATCTAAAAATTTGAGATTTTCCGACGCACTCCATAATATTACATATTAAATAATTATTGAAAAACAATGTGCGAATAAAATTTGACGATGTCAAAATTAATTAAACTTCACTAGGTCACTAGGTCAGTCGATGCTAAAAAATAATAAACGTTTTTACGAAATGCGAAAAGCTTATGTAAAATTTTTATTATAAGTAGTGCTCCTAATATATATTACAAGTAGTGCCATCAATCGGAGGAATAACGCATAACTACCGTTTAGTGTTTTTTCCAAAATCAACTGTTTCGATTACTTAATCAATTATATTGGGTCGGTAAAATAAATTCGCAAAATTCGCTAATGATTCAGTTCTTATTTTCGTCATATTCGACCCCGAAACACCTATCAGGATTTTTTTAATATTCGTCATAGTTAAGGATATATAGATTTCAGAAAGGCCATATCAAAAATTATTTTACTAACGCAGTACGCAAATAACATAGAATTTAAAATGTGGAAAAATATATCAGAAAAATACCAATCTTTTATCAATAATAAATACAGTGGGAAAAATATTAAATTATCTGAGGAGATGGTAATAAAAAAATTTCAATCAATAAATATATAAAAGTTATTTTGTAAACTATATAACTTTCTCAGTGTTTTTATTCTTGAACTAGCTTTTGCCCGCGGCTTCGCTCGCGTAGACTACAAAATGAACATAGTTGCTATAAAAAATATGACATTAATTATATATAATTTAATTTAACGCTCATTTATATAATTTTAAAATTCATCCTTAAC
>LQNK01001176.1:0-21824 GCA_001586405.1 Phoebis sennae | reverse complement strand
TTGCTGTGTTGCCTCAATTTCTGAATATTGTTTCAAAAGAAGTGAACTGTGAGGAGATTTGAGTGTCAAAATTTTTGCTATCATTTCTATCTGTGGCCTAACAGAAGGTCAAAGTACAATTATGTACACATGATTTGTTGCCAAATTTTAAAGTGATAACAGGCAATTTGTGATTTTATTATACATTCAAAACAGTTCATTTGAAATTTTTGTTCAATTAAAATATATAATATGAGTAGTCAGTTACAACAAGCTGTATCATATTTATAAAATTATATTGTTGCAATGAAATGACTTAAAAATATTAGCAAAACATTTATTTAAAACTAAAAAATTACTGGCTCACCCCACAGAGGTTTTCCTAGCTGGTTAACCAGGGCTAGGAAATATCTGGTTATAAAATTGTGTGTTATACTATTAAAATTTTATTAACAAAATATTGTATAATACTTGATTGTGAAAATGCTAAACAACATGTTATTTTACATTGTATTTTGTTGATAAATTAATAAATTAGAATGTTTGATTTGAAAACCATAGTACAGTACAGTACTAAATATTTTATCTTTATGCATCTTATATGAATGTGTGTTTTAATATTGCAATGGTTTTTAGGTTAACGACACAAATGTGGAGAATGTGACGCATGCAGAAGCAGTAGACGCGTTAAAAAAGGCGGGCAACACCGTGCGACTGGTGAGGCATAATTTACATAAAAATGAATGGTAATGCATAGCATATGTACTAATTAAATATTCATTTATAGAAAGTAAAACGTCGAGGGGCGGAGGATCATTTGAGCGTGTCACAAATATCAAATAAAGAGGAAGCTGTTGAGATAGAATTGGTTAAGGGTGGTTCTGGGTTAGGATTCAGCATAGCGGGTGGTCTCGGCAACCAACACATACCAGGAGATAATGGAATATATGTCACGAAGATTATGGCCGGAGGAGCGGCGCATAGAGATGGTCGCTTAAGGGTTGGCGATAAACTGTTAATGGTCAAAAATACATCAGTAAGTATTATTTTTGTAATGGTTTATTATAGAGAATAAGAGCTTTATGCTTAATACAAATTCAATAATTAGGAAAAGACGAACATGAAAATTATGCATAGTAAACTCCCACATTCACTCGATTTATCTTTTGTTGGATGTGTTATTTGCGTCCCATTGGAATATTAATATAAATAAATGGGCTATTTTAATATGAAAACGTACTTCTATAAATAAAGGGCAATTTTAATATAAAGAAGTACTTCTATGAATCGATCGTATTAAATAGTAGAGAGAGAATTTTTCTAGACACACAAATGGAACCCGCACAAATGGCTTTTTTATGGCTAACAAAACCACATCTCCCAGGCTACCTTTAGAAGTGACAACATAGAAAATAGATGGCATAAAGCGTTAAAAAAGTACAAATACGTAATTATAAGCCACTAGCCGAGCTCCGCGGTTTCACCTGCGTATATATCCCGTTCCCGTAGGATTTCCGAGATTGAAGCTATCCTATGTCCTTTCTCCAGTTTCAAACAATCTCTGTATAAAATTTCGTTCAAATCGTTCCAGAAATTTCGGAGCCTATTCAATTCAAACAGACAAACAAAAATATGAAATCTAACCCTCTATAATTTTAGTATAGATAATTAACAAACAATATTTTTTAGAAAGGCGACGTTAACCTCGACAACGTGACGCACGAGGATGCGGTGGCGGCGTTGAAGGCATCCGGGGAGCGCGTTCTGCTGGTGCTGGTGCCCGGCCCGCGCCACGGACAACCCTCGCCGAGGACCTCCAGAGCTAATACACGTGAGTACTGCTTCATTATAAGCTATCCCAATAATTTTTTTTATTGGGATTTTTCTGACAAAGAAATCTAGTAACAGCTCTGAGTCTGGAAGTTGGCGGTGCTAGAACACCCCCGTTCCTCGTAGAACACGTAAGACCTTAGTTCCTGCGTCTGAACTCTCTACGGACGTGTCGGTCTGCCGTCCCATCGGGTTAGGAGAGTAAAAGGAGTAGAGAGTGCTCCTGTGTTAGTGCGTACACTTGTGACTCCAGAGCTAATACACGTGAGTAGAACTTATTATTTATTAATATGAGCTAGTGGTCTATTAAGTAAAACTAGAGGGCATTCCCTCGCTGAGGTCTTCGAGGGCTAATAATAAATAATCTAATACAACGTGAGTCGTGACGTACGGAGACGCGGTAGAGAGGTGTTATATTGGTACTGGTGCCCTCGCCAAGAACCTCAAAAGCTTCCATGGAGTATGGATTCCTTCACCATATTTACTGCGCTGGCTCAATGGCCTTGGCGTCCGAACCGAGAGATTTCTACTTTCCTCTATTTTTCGCCATTGCCGGCCAGTTGTTGACATACAATTCTTGTCACTGTGCCGCACCACGATCGATACAGCGATATCTGATCCTATCTACTGGTCTTCCACACCTCACTCGTTCCAGGAATCATTCACTATAAGCTATGGAAACATTTCTAGTTTATTTAGACTTTAAGGCTGATAATATTTGAATAAAACAATCTCGACAACATGACGTACGTTGCGTTGGCAACGTTGAAGCATCTAAAGCATGAATCATGATGATGTTGGTATCTACTGGGTTTCGCTGTTGTTTCGCTACTCTTACCGAAGATCTCAAGTAGCTAATACACGTAAGTACTTTTTTACTATAAGCTTGGGTAACATTAGCGGTCTGTGGAAAATTCCAAGGGCTGATACTATCTGTGGCACCCAATTAACCCACTCCACAAGGCGACTTATTAACGTGGATATTTTGTGGTATACAAAAGTGGATGGTAGTAGATAAGGTAAGGCCCAGACTAGATACTATCCAAATCGAATCAATTCAAATTAATATAGGAAGGTATATAATAAGTATAGCAATAAACTTTTCCGTACCTAAAACTTTAGAAAATATAAAATCTCTAATAAGGAGATTGTCACACATACTACATAAGAGACAACACACTACACATTCGAATTAAAAAATAAGGAGCCAATATTTTGTATTATATTGTTAGTGTATTATATTTTATGTTATTTTATCACTTTAATTGGTAAAAAAATAAAGAGTATATCTATCTATCTATCTATTTTTTAAGGTGAACATATAATTATTATTTATAGCTATCTATCTTATTATGTCTTTGGGGAACCTGTGAATGCCTTAGGTTCAGGGTCAATAGTCTCTGTTTCATTCGAGTCGAATAATAGGTCAGTGTATGGTTGGACATGAATATTAAACGAGCCGCTTTGAGAATACCGCTACTCATTTTCTGACCAAATTATAATACTATCATTTTAGCACATATACATAAAAAATGATTGAAAATGGAAACCGAAATGTGTAATTCTACTTTTTATTTGTTTGCTATGTTATCCACGTTGACTTATTCAGGGAAAAGAAACTTAATTTTAATTATACCCTATATCTCCATAATGTAATCGGAAAGTAAATTATAAAACGGTTTAGTAAAATCGAGCAAAATGTATCGTATTGAAACCGAATCGTATCCATTACAGCCTGCCCAACATCGAGCACGACCAACTCGCTGCGGCGCGAAGACGTGACTGACAGTACCGAGGAGCCCCGCGTGGTCGAGTTAGAGAAGGGGCCCCAGGGGCTCGGCTTCAACATCGTGGGCGGTGAGGACGGCCACGGGATCTACGTCTCGTTCCTGCTGGCCGGGGGCCCCGCGGAACGCTCCGGCCAGCTGAGGCGCGGCGACCGACTCCTAGCTGTCAACGATACGGACATTACGCATGCTACGCACGAACAGGCCGCCAAGGCGCTGAAGGTATGCGTAAAGTTGTGTTCACACTGTTTGTTTTATTTATTTATTTATTTTATTAGACGCACATCAGTAATTGATGTAAATTTATAAAATAACACGATAATTCTATATCAATGACCAACGAGTAAATTATTTATTACCTTGTCACCTTACATAAAATTATAAATTTCGAAATAAATTGTCCAACACTGTTTAATTCATTAAATTTTAACATCCGTAGAAATACCAGGGAGTATCCAAATACCTTTTCGCTTAATATGTACACAAATAATGCATTGCCAGTCCTTTCCCTGGTTTTGAACAATCTCTGAACAAAATTTTATCCAAATCGGTCCAGTAGTTTCGGAGCCAGCGGATAAATATTAATTAGTTCATTCAGTGTTAACATATAAGTCTTAATTAGATATGTAATGTAAGAAAAGTAGCCATTGTTTTATAGAAAAATAGAGCAAGCTATTCAAAGAATTCTTTCATTGTAGCAATTTTAACATTATTGTACAATATTAATATCTTGACTAGAAAGTAAAAAGCTTTCTAATAATAAATTAATTCTCAAAGTATCTTTTAATCAACACACTTTCAGATACTTTTGTTGCAAATGTTATGGAAATGATAAACTGACTCAACTAACACAATACAGTTAAATCTTACTTCCGTTCTACCGTTATCATATAGATTATCAAAATGCGCAAATCTAACAGTACTTGCTCATAATAACATTAACATAATTAATGGACGTTTAAAAAAAGCATGTCTGTATACCATGTACTTTGAGTTATAAATAATTCATAAATCATATTTGTCATTTGAAGAAACCTATGTAAATAGCTCTTTACGCATTGCGTCATAATCGATTGCCATCGCTTATTACAATACGTATTTGGTCAGTATTAGTCACGCGATATGCACGGAGGCGACTGCGTGAGTAAATTTACTCCGTTTACCCATTAACATAGTTAAATTCGTTTTTTTAATTGTTTTTTCTTGTGTGAAAAAATTGTGTTTTGATTCTCTCTCCTACACATGTTTAACGGATATTATTTTCTCAATTTTTTTATTTATTGTTTATGTCTTTAAAATATTCATGAATAATTTATAAAAGGTGTATTAGGAATGTGATTTTTAAATAGACGGTTATATAAATTCTTGCATGGTAATATGTTTGTTTTTACCTTATTTAATTTAATAGGATTATACCATGTAAACCTTGACTGCTAGAATAATCGAAATTGAAGACAACTACTTCGTTTAAATATAGCGTACAAAATTGAATAAAGTAATTCTTACTAATTACATTTATTACATAATCGTGCTAAAAATTTAGTGATTTTTTGTATGTTTAATACGTGAATTTTAATGTTTGTATTAAAAAAAATATATTTATATGTTTATTTACAGAGCACGGGACAGAATGTAAAATTAACAGTAGTGTACAGGCCACAAGAATACAATAAATTCGAAGCTCGCATCAATGAATTAAAGCAACATCACACGCTGTTGCGAACGTCACAAAAACGATCACTCTACGTGAGGTATGTATCTTAAAATATGTAGGATAATAAATAACAATTATTCTTCTTAAAAAAAGCCATTAATATTATGTTTTTTTAATGTCTGAGATTATAAAGATAATTTATACATCTCAAATCATCTATAGTTATTGTAATACTTTGCAGCTATTGATAAATTCAATTGTCAAATAATTTCAAAAGTATTTTTCTAATACATGGATTTATTCACTGCTTCCTTTGAAAATAATAAAGTGAAATTGAGAACCACACATGACTATCATGGATTAAAAAAGCCTTGGCACATTAACTTACTTTCCTATAAGAGAAAGTCCATTACATAAACAAACAGAAGTATGTCAGGCAAATTAATATTTATTTTATTTTTTCACTCTTTATTGTACTATCCATTAATACAGTAAAGAAACAATAATGTTGATAACATATTACCTTTGGCGGTCTTATCATTTAGGAGTGATCTCTACCAGGCAACCGGTCATAATGTAAAGAGCAAAGTAGAAGGGGAAGGTTAAGCTACTGGTAGTATATTGGAAGAAAACAAAGGAAATATATAAAAATAAATAAAATAAAATATGGGCTTTAAAATACAAAAAAATATATTTTGATGTTTTATCAATAATTTATATCATTAGCAAATTTGTTAAAATAATAAATGATAAATATTATATGTATTTTCAGAGCCCTATTTGACTATGATCCCATACGAGACGACGGCCTTCCTTCAAGAGGCTTGCCGTTCCGCTATGGAGATATTCTGCACGTCACCAATGCTTCAGATGATGAGTGGTGGCAAGCGAGGTAAGTTTTATTGATCTATTTAGAAACATCTAACTATAGACTGTGTATACTGATCTTGTTATAATTGATTATGTCACTAATATTTTGTTAAGTGAATTATGGATAGTATTATGTAGACATTACTGTTATTATTTATTAAATGTTATTTTATTAAATCATTGATTTTTGTATTCCTTATAATACCTTATAAAATACTTAAATATTGTTATTTAGGGTAAATAGTTATGAGTTAGCAAGAGCATGTGGTTCACATGATGTTAAGTGACTGGCCGCAGCCCATGAACATCTACACCATCAAAGTGTCGCAGATGCCTCGCCGGCTTGCACGACGGGGACGGGATAGGGAGATATTAATGATGGAATAAAGGTAGTGGAGTAGAGCATACAAAGTGCAATACTGGGGGGTCTCACGACGGTTTCTAGTTTTCCATGTAATCTTTTACTCACTAAGCGTAACGATATTAGTTGTATTGAGACGGTTTATACTCACTGTGTTGAAACACAGCTTTGGATGGATTCGGAGGTCCTTCATCAGGCGGCGTCAGTGTGACAAGAGACGTGACTGCTGAAACGTCTCACTCCCCCTGATGAAAGACCAATGAGTATAAGAGTCAAAACACTATGAGTATAATCCGTCTCAATACAACTAATTATACGATGGCTCACTTATCGTTAAATCAATATTTAATATACGTTACGATATCGGTGCGGGTTCAGGCGACTGGACAGCACGGACCCGGAGGCGATCGGCATCATCCCGTCGAAGCGGCGCTGGGAGCGCAAGCAGCGGGCGCGCGACCGACAGGTCAAGTTCCAGGGGCAGGGCACGCCCGTATCCACGGTAACACGCTAACGTACTACTTATAATAACCTCGATTAATCTTTACTGAATTAGAAAAATTGCGTTTAAATCTTTTGTTGCTTATGTAACATTATATTACACAATAAATATATATAAGTAAGTAAAAGTTAAAACAAAATTTTTCTAATTTCCCTTGATAAAAATTGTGTTAAAATAGTATTTAAGGGGGAAAAATACTTTTTAGTATGACGAAAGATTTGTGTCCAAACCAGCAAAAGTAAAGAGAATTTTTATTGAATTTGAACTCTGCATTCTTTTGAAAGAAACATCAAATATTGTATGTTTAAGTAAATCGGACTTCTGGATTATTGCATAAAGAGAATATACGATAGGGAGATTAGTAAGTAGTGATGTTAGATTTGTCTCCAAAGTATCAAATTAAATAATTAAATATATGTTACGATGCTATTTGACAATATGCTTGTACATATAAACATGGCCTTATTTTTCTTATTGATCTTAATCTAAATAATGCAATTGCAGAGTCAATCCACGCTAGAAAGGAAAAAGAAGACCCTATCTTTCAGTAGAAAGTTCCCCTTCATGAAGAGTCGAGAGGACGGCAAGTCTGAAGATGGCTCGGACCAAGAGCGTAAGTACCACATACTTTATACACGATTCTTATACTGCACGCTTTAAGTAAACCTCTTCTGTATATTGACATTAATTAATAATGTAAATTAAAATAAAATCTCACTGAAAACTATTAATATTTATGTAATTATAGAAGAAAGATAAAATTTTCAATTTCCTACATATGTCAATATTTAGAGTAAAATATATTTTGAATTGATTTAGATTTATAGAAAACCTGTTTAAATATTTAAGAAAACTAAAACTCTTTAAAAAAATGTATAATTGAGCTGTCGTTCCTGATGTTCCTGTTCAGATGTGCCAAATTAAAGAAAAACACTACCAAAATTTAATAGTTTTGTATGTAAATTGGACTTTAAAAATGTAAAGTTGTAAAAAAGTGGGTAACCGGCGGTTTTGTTACAGCTTTCATGCTTTGTTACACGCAAGAGGATGCGAACGCGGACGGTAAGTGCACCAAATTCTTGTTCACTTCGCTACTTCGCTCCTGTCGTAGGACGTTCTCTTATCGATCCTTTGCCGATTACATTTTTTTTAAATTCATTTGACCCTGAAAAATACGCTGTGCAAGGAATGGTAGCATAATCATTATAATCACAAGCAAATATTATAATCACATCAATACAATTCAATCTGCCAGTTGAAAACAGTATAAAAGCAAACAAAACAACACATTTGAAATTAGTAAAATGAATTAGAAACTTTCATTTGACAATCTCAGTTTTCAAAGATTCAGTCTTTGGGAAACCTTTTTACTCATAGATTTTTATTACACTTTATGGGGCATAGTCTTATGTACGTTTATTACAGTATTAATGTTTAAATTCTTATCCTTATTTAATTTATAGAATGGTCTATCTTTACTGTCAATCTAACTATTAGTTCATTTACATGAAAGAATGGACTGGCTATGATCGATAAGATTATGTCGTTACAATACGCAATTTATTTTCATGCGGCTGCTAATATTATAATCACTGTATGGAGGTTTTATTTATTATATATATTGAGTTATTTGCTTTTCTAACAATGAATATTATATAATATTATGTCTCTTATGGTTCTTGGAAGTAATGTATAAACCTATCAACAAACAAATGTTCATAGTTTATTTAACATCAAAATAATAATTATTTTTTGTATTTTATTATGTATCCGTTATATCGACGATCATCATTTTCTTATATGTCATTCGTATGGATATTTTATTGAGTCCAATATATTATATTACCACCTATATATTATTGAAATATTTATCAAAACATTTATCTAATGTATTTAGTGAATTGGTTTTTACCTCGAATTGTTAAACGAAATTGTTCTGGATATGTGTGAGTACTATTAACGCTTGTAGTGTATATGGAAAAGCATGGAGGTGCTTCATAATTCGCAATTAATTATATAGAGGATTAGTCTCAAATTGACGCATTTGTTGCTTGTCAAATAATAATACACGGAATCACGACGAGCGTGTTGCGTATATAGACGTTGTATTTACGTTCAATCTTAGCCATTTGTTTTAGTACCACACAACCGTATTTGCAATTTCAACGAATTTTAATTCAATATTTTTTGTTGATTTTGGTTAGTTTACTTTGTTTTAAATGCAGATATAATGTATTCATTATAAAAAAAAACGAACATTTGATTTGATGCAATAAATATATTTAAAATGTTACGAAAAGTGCGCAGCTTACGGCTGTGTGGTTGTCGTATAGTTTTACGATTTATTTACTTGCCATAAATGTTGTAGTTACTCGTCATACAATACTGGGTCGCAAGCACACGGATTGGTTTGACACTCGTCCGGCCGCCGTCCCGTGCTTCTAGTTGCCTATTTATACGTCTTGCAATGTACGTCAATTTTAAGCCTTTAAGCTTGAAGCTGGCTCAGAAAATTCTCTTGACCTTATATAAAAACATTTGGCCATGACTAATAAAGGTCATGAAACTGTAATGTAGAGAACTAAATGGTTTTAAACATCTTTACGGTCGTAGTTCTCTTGTCACGGAATTTTTCGGACCAGTTCCAAGGTGAATTAAAAAGATGTGCCTTAACTTGCTCGTTGAGCTCATGAGCGCTATGCATACAGAATTAACGAAAGCAAACTGAGGAAATACAATCAACCGAATCATTAGCCCATTTCACCCTATTTGGTTTAGGCTCATTCCCTAGTAACGGTTTCACTTCAAAATGCAAATTATTTCTAAATGTATATAACGTTAATTTTTCTACGTATAGGAGAAATCTTGTACCGAGTGGAACTTCCCATGATGGAGGAGATAACGCTCATTTATCTCGAGGACGAGAGTAAGTTTTGGGAGTGAGGCGTAGCTTGCGAGTGCAGTAGCCGTTACCTTACCTCCCGCATTCTGGTTATGATCATCAATTAGAAACGTAGTTTTCATTTCAATAACACTCGATTTTCTTTATTATTTGTTTATGTTAAGTTGTTTTTTTCTCTAATTCATACAACGCGATGATTCTAATTGCCTCTCCACACACGAATATTTCGAACACGAAATCTCGATCGAATGAGCTCGCACTCTAGTCTAGAATGACGGGCGCCATCGGAGTAAACGAGGCTTTAAAATATGTTTGTTGTGGAGGGAGAGAGGGCCACTGGAAGCACACGAGGACACGAGAGCCGCCTCTGCGCACGCGCCGCTTCACCCGCACGCGTATGCGCTTGCTCCACAGATCATACAATCGACTAGATAAAGCAACCGTATCAGCGGTGTCAATTTATAAATTCGAAATTATGAAAAAAAATTCAGTTTTAGCCGTGAAAATGTTTCAAATGGTATCCCAATATGATAGTTTTAACGTGAAAAAATTGGCAGGCTCGTTTTTATACACTTGTTTTGTCTAGTTAATTCGATACGTGGTCTGCGGCTTGCTCACTCACGTCACCAGCATGTGGCCGCGTCATCCGCATACGGGCTTCACGCTACGCTGTCTTAGCATTCATTGTCCCTCATCTAGGAGTTATGTTGTCGCTTCCATTAGGTGCGCCGTTTCGGTCTAGCTGTAGCATATCTATATCGCTTTGTATATTTGCTTTTTATTACTCAGTGTTTTGATTGATATCAGCTTTTGCTACGAAATGTTAAAATTTTTGTATTAGTACTGATGCAATGGGAATTTACTATAAGAGATAGAATTTATGCGCGCATGATATTATGTAATGCACTTTTAACGTTATTCAAAAGGAAGATATATTTATTATTAATGTAATAAAAATACAATACTATATATTTTACAGAAATATTTATATAGGTATTTATATAATATTTTAAATTTTATTTTAATTTAGAGTGAGGTAAGGGTAACATTGTAATATAAATTTTTTCCACAGATCTTTTAGTAATAGAACTTAGATTCGATTAGCTTAGTTATAAGCAGTTAAGCTTGTTATATTAAAAAAATAGTAGAAATGCCATTGAGTTACCAATATAACCTTTTACTCATTTTGTTAACTCAATCGTATGAAGACTTCAGTTTTAAATGCACATGTAAAAATTAGAACACTATCTGTTTGAGGTTTAGAAGTGCACGCTACTTCTTATTTTTAATCTTTAAGAAGGGCTTTGAATTCCTATATGAAATTGTAAATGAGCGAATGAATATTGCTTGAGAAGATAAAACATTATCGCGGTTAGAGAACTTATAGCTGTGTCATCAACATAGTTCACAAATAACTATCACGTCGATCCAATATGCATTATAGAAAACTAATCGCATTCTAGTTTCCCATAGAGATTGATTGTTTACAAACTTATAGAGGTTTATGATTACAGGCCAAGACGAGAATGTGTTGTCGTACGAGACTGTGCAACAGTTGACGATCACGTACACAAGACCAGTTATTATCCTCGGTCCATTGAAGGATAGGATCAACGACGACCTCATATCGGAATTCCCAGATAAATTCGGAAGCTGTGTGCCACGTAAGTACTGTAGTTTCTTTATACAATCTAAATGATAAATAATAATAGTAAACAGATTACCAAAAGAGCTTGACACTAAACTTATAATGAATTAAATAAGCTGAATATAGCTATTTTTTGTTTATTGTTTAAATAAGTCCAGTGTTGGAGGAAAAATTGAATTTAGTTCACATTTAAATCTCGATCTTTGCAGATATTTTAATATTATGAAAATATGCTGAAGTACCTGCAATACTAAAACACACATACATACATATCGTTTAATAAAAAAATCAATTTTATTTCGAATTTTTTTAACATTTCAGATACAACTCGGCCGCGACGCGATTACGAGGTAGACGGACGCGATTATCACTTCGTCGCGAGTCGCGAGCAGATGGAGCGGGATATACAGAACCACCTGTTTATTGAAGCTGGCCAGTACAATGAAAACCTGTATGGGACATCCGTGGCTTCGGTCCGAGAAGTTGCTGAGAAGGTACAACTACCCTCCTAGAATTATACTTTTTTTGTGACCTTTTCGTTGAACTAGTTTTAATTAACACAACTATTTAGTTCAATTTATTGAATTATTTAAAAATAGTAATATTTTAATTTAAAAATCTTCAAAAATACTCTCTTTAAAATAATTTTTTTTAGAATATAAATGAAAACATTACATGATGTAATGATGATATTTTTTAAAAGTTTTTTAAATTTTGTTTCAGGGAAAACACTGCATTTTAGATGTAAGCGGAAATGCCATAAAAAGGTTACAAGTGGCGCAACTTTACCCAATTGCCATATTTATTAAACCAAAGAGCGTAGAATCTATTATGTAAGTAACTCTCAGTATTTTAAATTATATTTAATTTTGAGTTGATTCGACCAAGATAAAACAATATTTTTTATTTGTTTTCAGGGAAATGACAAAACGAATGACTGAAGATCAAGCGAAAAAGACTTACGAACGCGCTTTGAAAATGGAACAAGAGTTTGCTGAATATTTTACTGGTATGTGGATAAAATTTATAATAATACGCAATTGTCCCTTATAATTAAAGTATATTTATTTTTGTCTGTTACTAAATTATACGTATAGATAAATATATACAAGCATAAAATGTATTTATTTATTTTTATTATTATCGCATCCGGAACGTAATTATGACTCAGACTAGACAAAGTCCGTATTTTGGGAATCCTTACTATTAGATATAGAAATAACAAAATTAGTGGTTGATTGAGATTACATTGAACAATTTCTTCCAGCTGTTGTGACAGGGGACACGCCAGAGGAGATCTACGCAAAGGTGAAAGCGGTGATAGCTGCGGAGAGCGGGCCCACCGTGTGGGTGCCGCGCCGCGACCCGTTGTAAAGCTGCCATACACGTCCGCACGGGACCGCGTGCACTGACAGACTGACCAGTTCGCTTTCGTGCCGCTAGGTGGCGCTGTCTGTAACATATCAAACATTGAGTCACTAATGGAAATCTAATGAATCTTTTTGTCATAAAGTGCATCTACTAATTTAAAAAAACATGTAATTGAATTTTATTAACTTCATACTTATTTTCGCATATCGAATCATGTAAACTTACGTGTATCAATGTCATTCAGTGTTGAATATCATTACCTACATGGGTAGAAGTTCAATTTTTTAAAGCCTGGACTGAATGTCAATCTTAGTTTCATATTTAAATGGGCAATTTATCCTAACTGAGTTTTCCATTGTTACTCAATGCTTGAAAGGCTTAATGCGCTCACTTGTAATTCGTCTAGAATTTGTTTACTCAAATTTAAAGTTATTTAAAAAATTGTGAATAATTTCAAGAAAGACGGATATTTAAACTCAAATTACTCACAGTATTAAAAGTCTTTTCAGTGCACTGTTCGGTGTGGAAATACTAAAGAATGAAACCGCACTTAATATACGAGTACCTGAACGCGAGCGGATACCATTTTAATTTCTTCATAAACTATGAAGTATGCATTATTTTCACAACTATAATCATTGTGTAAGGTCGATACAAAGTGCGATGTCTGTTCCTTAGTAAATAAACAACTTAGCATGAATACAAGGACACAATGAATCCAATCATTAAATATGAGAAAGTTCCAAAAGCTTTGTTGAAGAAGCTACACTTTATCGTCGTTTTAGTACCGTAGGCTTATCCTAGTTTCGATTTAGGCTGATTCACCCTGGCCTTGTATTCCTCAGAAGAACGGTTGATGAAATGTGCCTCCAGTTATCTTAAGCCCTACCTATTTCCAGCTGTAATGTGATCGAAATGAGCAATAATGTTCATAGAATCTCCGTTTTCCCCTTTAAAATGTTATGTAGTGAACGACAAAACCTTAGAGAGGTTATAAACGAAGCAATATAGAGCAGCATTCACGGCTCACATGATGTTTAAGCAATACCGTGGAGACGAGTAGATAGTCGTGTAATTTTAAAGTGTATTAATTTTTGCCACATATTTTAAACTATCACTCGCCACCCCTGTTACATTTTAGCTTAAGTTGGCATTGATGATTAAATTATACAAATAAGATTTTATGTACCATTTTACTCAAATGTGAATTGAATAATTACAATTTTACTATCGTTCAAAGCTTTCACTGCAGAATACTTACGCTTTTGTTCATTGTGCGTTTATAATCTAGCTGGCGTATAATGATTGCTTTATATAAAAAATATATTTATTGACAAAATCGGGTATTAAGCTTCAACTCAACTATGTAAAATATAAATTGTATATTGTAGAAAAATAAAAGGTATTATTCATGTTGATTTGTTATCGGATTGCTAGAGTAAAATGTGAATTTCTTCAGCATTAGAAAATTTAATGTAATGTTCTCTGTATACACGGTTAGTAAAGTTTAATATTCGCGACGAATCACGACGCACTTGGTGAAGTTATATGACAAACTTATTAGTTGTAATCTTACTAATTTTAGTCGGAACCCACCTCACGCGAGTCTTGCATGGCTAGGCTAAGGCATATATGTTCAGAATTATTTGCTCAAGCGGCAATATATATTAGCCATTGGAATCTCATGACATGCACACCGGCCATCTTACGTGGTTTGACTCTTTCTTAGGCGAGGTGCAAGTTGTTTGTTGATCATTTTATATAGTAAGGAATTGTGTTATACGGTGTGAAGTCTCACCAAGAATAGCGTTTGACATTTATTTATTGAAAATTTTATTTTCGTACGGAGTAACAGTATGCCCATCTGCAAATATGGCCTCTTGCGAGACATAATGCTTTAGGTATTATCCACTGGTATATCTTTTTATTTTTTAGTTTTTTTTTCGTATTTTTAAGTGCAATTTGTTTATTTTTTATGAATTACAAATGATTATTCCCCCTGTACTTAAATTATGATAACTGTGAATATGAATCGCGTAGTGTTGTAAAGTTTTATTTGCATGACAAAAATAAATTATTTTATATTCCGCCATTACATTGAATAATGTAAACCAAAGATATTTGGCACATAAAAGCTTATTGGCTTATGATGACATGTATTGCACACCGAGTATAAATATCAATTTTACAGTGCTATCATATTATTTTATGTTTGATATTACTTAAATAAATGTACAGATGATTTATTCGGAAAGTTTTGCGACGCTTGTGTATTGTGGTAATTATTTATGATACTTAATAAACTTGTCTTGTGTATTAACATTATTGCGAGAATGTTTTATTTTATTAGGTATTTATTGTGTCGTACTAAGTAGGTATTTTATTAAATTAATAAAATGTGTTGAATTTGTGTATATTAATAAAATGTAAGTATAAATATTTTAACAAATAGTTATCACCTATTTTAACATTTTATTAAAATCCATATTTGCAGATGTACAATGTTTATCAGTTAGTGATGTTCAATAGCATTAGTTTGAATAAAGTTATTTACGTTGGAAATTCTATTGTGTTTTTGTTTTATTTCGACTAATATAATGATTTTCCTCGAAATGGCGGAGTTACTGCCGTGCCCCCAGATACATATAATGAAACCAACCATCCAAGCAGTGTGTAGGTTACGTATCCCTGAATTTTGTGAGATAACTTTTCGATACTACCTACAATTTCCAAAATGATAATTTAAAGAACTATTCGTTCTTTAAAAAAATGACGTTTGCAAGTGATCCTTCTTAACAAATCGTACCTCACTACTGAAAAAAAAAGAACTGGGTTGTTTTCACTCGGCATCTTCGGTGCACTCCTTTTGCCTTTATTCTCTAATATGTGTGATGAACATTGTAATTTGCTACTGAATGTATATCTATCAACTATCTAGTTTCCATATTATAGTTTTATAATATATATAGAATTTAGAATTTACCACGTAACACCCGCGGTACTGGTTGCGCTACCGCGTTCTCCTCCGGAGCTGGTTATATTCCCCCTCCTCCACTTGACCAATGAGCATAGAACTCTAGAGTCTAGATTTAATATTACCTCGATAACAAAAGAACAATACTAAAAGTAGAGGGTTTTATTAGGCAATAGAACAGAATTCATTATAATCTAATAATTGAAACTGGATATTTAATTTTCCTAAATTAATACAAACTGAATATACTACAGGTGACATAGCAATATAAATTAAGCTACAAGATCTGGGACCATTTTTTGGGTATTTGAGACAAGCTGAAAACTTGTCTGATGCCTTTCCTATCTAACCCCGACATGGAACTCAGACTTGTGTGGTGAGAAACGGGGCTTATTTTACACCTTTTTATGGTGGGACTTTATCTGCCATTAAGTCCCACCATAAAGTTATAAACAACTAAAATTTAAAATTCAGTTCAAGTTGCCACATAACAATTTGAATACCTATATTTATTTACGTTTTTACTAAATATTTTTGTACGCGCCTGGTAAAGTTAAAACTCCAACTAAATAGTCTGGCTTAATTTTTTCAGCAATTTAAGTTTAATTCGAATCAGTTAACAAACAAAAAAGATATGAGGGTTCAAACTATCCATCAAAAACATATCATCAATGCGCGAAGATTCATTAAGTTGAACCGTGTTAAGTGATGTTTGCTCAGTACTTTTTAATGATAAATGTAGCCTTCTCCTGATCACCAAAGTACATTGCGATCATGGCGGCCAATCGCAACAAGACTAACCAACATGCAGAAGATATATTTTGCGTCCATAAGCGTTAAATGCGTGCAAACATACAAGTCTCTTCAAAATGTCAATATTTGGCAAAAAATTAAAATAGAATTATATAAACATGAATACCTTTGTTATATTTAATTTAGAATATACGCCGTATTAAAAAAAATCAGTTATTATTGGATAGTTCTTTTGAAATAAAATAGAAGTTTACTAATGGGATTTTTGACAAGATATATTTTCAAACGTACGTTTCTAAATCTTAAAAATTACATCATACCACCCCTACTTCGAAAATCCACAAAGTACAGAATTTTGTAGTCGACGCGGGCGAAAAGCTAGTTTTGTTTATAAATTAGGTACGTAATATTTAAAAAAATCGGGGCTTATTTAGGTTTGGCTTTGCTGCTCACCAGTCAGGTCTGTAGTTCTATGTCGGGGTATAATAAACATCATATAAGTTTTTAGCTAACCTCAAACACCTGCCCAAAAGTCGGTTAAAAATGGTCCCAGCTCTCGGACCATACCATGGTACAAGAGATCATTGTAATATTAATATACATTTGGTTTTGGATTTTTATTCATTTAATCAGATGTTTTATTCTAATTAAATTCTGTTTATCATCTGTTATAAAAATCAAACTAAGTGCAATAACAAAGCTTAGCAGTTAGTCACAATTTTTTAAATGAAACACCACATTTCAGCTTATTATTTTATTAAACTTATATCTCATCCATAACCACAGTTGTCTTCTCAGACACATAGAGTCCATCCAAGAACTTTCTGATATCCTTGTTTTTAACTGTAGTAGATTGTTGGATAAGGGCTGCTGAACTTGACACATCCTCCAGGGAGTTGCCTTCAATGATAAGTTCGTCCTTTTGCTTGGGCGAGTTGACTACTGTCACACCAGGAGCCATCTTTACCCTTCGGATGAATTTCTCACCGAGGAAGTTACGGATCTCAATTACTGAATTGCCTTCAGTTGTGACACAGTTGATGGGGAAATGAGCATATACTGCTCTCATTTTGTATTGGAATCCCTTGGTCACACCTGAAAACAAAAAATGTAATTGTTAATCAATGAAAAAAATAATAAATGAAAAAGTGAAGAATATTTTAAACATTACTAGTAAAAAGTCTTTCACAGAGACAAAAAGACATACAATAAATAATAACAGGGTCTTAACAAAAAAAGAGTATTTATGTTGTATTCGAAATTTTATTTCCTTCATATTGTTATTCAATAATTATAAAGATAGTCCAATATTGTTCTAGAAAGGGGTCTAAGCAGAAATGATAGGAAATTAGTGCAATAGTAACATTTTACAGTCCTTAAAAATGAGAATTGGAATATTGACAAATGTAATAAGAAATTAATGTGATAATTCTATTCAATTGCAAGCAAGTAATTAAGAAAAAACATAACATTTTATATATCTGAAAAACTGAAGTATCTCACATATACTAAAGAAACTTAAGCACAATTTGACCAATATCTAGGTTCTAAAGGTATAAATGTACTGGTTTTTGGATGCTTGTATTCAACATAGGCAAAAAGGAATATTTCTGGTGAAATTTATATAGTTTAATACATAGATTTGAATCTAACGAAGTTTTGACCTTAGTTCCTTACAAACTCAGTAAGTAAATATGAGTACAACAAATAGTAAAATATGCTAAAACTACCACTGCTATCGAAACCAATATATTATTCACTCTGTTAAGTCCTATCCTCCAAATATGCAAAGGTAAGAATAAGTGCATCTAGGCTGGTCAACACACAAAATCTATTGTTTAATAGATTTTGTGTGTTGACCTGTTTAAATGGTTTCATTTAAATCAAACTTCCCAGAAATAGCTGATACATAAGAATTACACACAGGTTACAATGTATCATGATTTTGTATAATCAGCTAAAATAAAATAATCAAAATTGTTAAGACAGAAGCCACAGAAGGCAAAGGCAAAATTAGTACAACATCAATTTTATCAATTTAAATAGTGCAAGCTAATATAACGATTTATTCATTATCTCATTTGTTAGTTGTACTTTATTGTGTCCGAAAGGAATTATACTTTGTAATTCTAATTTACTGCTACACACAATCCAGTAAGAAATATAAACGATATCTGTAAGCATTTACAAAATGACTTCAGTTCAGAGGCTACAATTCACTAGAAACTGAACGAAATAAACAAACTTGAGATAATGCTCTAAAAGGCATGAGTGTAGAGATTAGCTACTAGAAAGAATATTAATAAGATTGCCTATGTTTACTTTATAAAACATTATTTTCTTACCCTTGATCATGTTTTCAACGTGAGAGCATACAGTTCTCACTGCGGCTAATTCCTTTTTAGATCCAAACCATTTCTCCACCTTCAACAATCGTGGGTTCACCATACGAATGTCCACTGCTAAGTGCTTGAAGTTTCGCTTTAAAACACCTCGCGGGCCTTTTACTGTTACAAGCCGTGATTTCACATGGACTGTCAGCCCCTCAGGGATTTTGACTTTTTGATTTGCAACAATTTGCTTCATCTTGAGGCCTAAAATATAAACACTGTGGTTGTAGAAACACAATATAACCTAGGAAGTATTCAATGTTGTTTTTTATTAAAAAGTGCACTGAGTCTTTCAAAAATATAAATTAAAAACAACGTAAAATTTATTTCTTAATAACGACATAACAAGAAACAATTCAATGTTTTGAATTAAAAGCGATTAACTACGATTACTTTCATGAAATATTTTCGTTGCTTACTTTCAGTGCCACAGAGAGCCGGAAAAAGGCTCAAATCTACGATGTTGCCAGTGTGGTTGACGTAAGCTGTCAACTGTCATTGTCATAAGCAGGGTTGCCGCTATTTTAACACAGTCGAATGTATTGCCAATGGAATAACATACAATAACGATCTATAGAATCAAATCATTAAATCAAATCAAAAATCAGAGTGGCGCGTCTGTCTACATATAGACAGATGCATCAGTTTTATTGAAATAGCCAATTTACTCGTTAATACAATTTTATATTTTAGCTATCGTTTTTATTGTTTAAGCCATTGATATAGAACCAACTAAAAGGATAAATGGTTTTAACATTTTACATTTGAATCTTTAATAATTCTTTCTTGATAAAAATGGCAAATATGTGTACTGAGGAAACATTTAAATTTATGGTTTTATACATAGCTAATAACCAACACCTCCATCTTTTCCCTTTTTTTAATTACTCTATTGAGATGTACACTCAAAAAGTACTACGTATTTATGTATTTTGCTAGAAACAATGTCCATTATTAAATCCATTCCATATTCGCAAGATGCATAATCTACGTCTTTCAAGAATGAGAAACGAGTAATGCTTTGACAGATGTGTGGACACTTCGAGCGAATCCATCGGCCGATACGTCTGGCGATATCGGCCAATGCATCTCTTGATGTGAAGAGGCTACATAACATCTATCTTCCACATGAATGATCAGACTTGAACCAATTTTCTATACGACCACACTGACACACTGACAATGGAAAAAGAATTTTCAAATTGGTCTATAAATGCCGGAGATATGCGGTAACATACCTACATAAAAAAGCTCTAATTGAGAACCTCCTCTTTTTTTGAAGTCAGTTCAAAACATTGCTTATTAACTTATGCTATAAAACCATGAAAATCGCTTCGTATATTATTATAAAAAATGACTAATCTATGTTGACGTTATTTTTTTAACGTCTTAATTTCATTTCAAAGTACATGTGTTCTACACTTTCAAATTAAATTACGATAATCTTTTAAATTTTATACACGTGCAAAACTGTTGTAATAAATGTATATTGCACATTTATAATTATAAAACATTATCATTGCTTGTTTTTGTTACGTGCAAGAGTTACGAGTTAGTGCTACTAATAAAATAATGAGCAATTTTTTATGTAATGTAATGTTCTAACAATTTACTTAATAAAATAAATTATTTTTTTTTAAATATGCTTATTGTATTTAAAATTATTATAATAATATTATTACATTCATTGATGGTTGGCCCTTATGCCGCCTCTACATATCAAGAGATGCATTGGCGGATATCGCCAGACGTATCGGCCGATGGATTTGCTAGCAGTGTCCACAAATCTCTCAAATCGTTTCTCGTTCTTGAAGGACGTAGGTCGTGCGTCTTGCGAAAATGGAATGGAATTAATAATGGAGATTGAGACCGTAGTCCGTAGCCGCTCTAGCAAATTATATAAATACGTAGTACTTATTGAGTGTACATCTCAATAGAGTAGTTAAAAAAGGGGAAAAGATATTATTTAATTGAAAAAAATGATTATAAATTTAAATGTTTCCTCAATACTCATATTTGCTATTTTTATCAAGAAAGAATTATTAAAGATTCAAATGTAAAATGTTAAAACCATTGATACTTATAGTTGATTATATATCAATGGCTTAAACAATAAAAACGATACTTAAAATGTAAAATTATATTAACGAATAAATTGGCTATTTAAATTACACTTATGCATCTGCCTATGTGTGGACAGACGCATCTTTCTGGATAATGAAATCCTTTGATCTGTGCTAAAAAACCGACAACAGCCGGATTGATGGCGGATGCATCGGCGGACGTAAAATACCTACTACGGATAGGCAGATTACCCCGTCTTCACATCGGCGGATGCATCCGCAGATGACGTCCGCAGATACATCTGATGATATGAAGAGGCGGCATTAGATAAATCTTCTTCTTCTTTTGTTCCTGCCATAGAGAAATTATATGTTATCTATTTCGTATTGACAAACATTTTGACATTACATCCATAAATAAATAAATATCAACACAATTTCTCCTAACGTGAATTTACCTGAAATTTTGGAATTAATTGTACTTATCAATCCCACCAATATGTGTAGAATTTTACAGTAAAATTCGTGCTATCTTACGTGTACTCGATTATAAATTCTATTACCAATAAATATGGATATACCAGTGCAAATAGCCATTCGATTGAAGCCTCCCAGTATTGCAGATTCACTACAATGTATATTTAGTAATCCCGTAACTCAAATTGTTATAACAGAGAGCGGTCAAACATTCCACGTAAATAGAGCATTGCCAGTGGACTGCACACAAGCTCATCTCTTTA
>LQNK01001175.1:11624-34115 GCA_001586405.1 Phoebis sennae | reverse complement strand
CAAACAGACAAACAGAAAAAAAAAATTCTAACTATGGTTTTGGTATCTATAGAACATACATGTTGCATACCTACTACTCTTTTTGAAAAATATTCAATGTACAGAAATGGTTCGGTTACTGTTTTATTATATGTATAGATCTGTGATTTTATCATGCTAATTTAATAAGGCATGATAAAGTATTTAATTTTTTAATTATTTTATCATGCTTATATTCAGGACCAAAGTCCTAAGTCGAAGATCAGATATAGGTCGTCGGTATCTATTTTTTACGATATCGTAGTCAAACAGTACTTATCTGCATTCCTTTGAACCGGTAATAAAATTCAATGACCGACGCCTTGCGACAATTGCGTCAGCCATGGGTGAAAGTTTCCCAGAAGATCCCAATACGGAGCAATAGCAGATGACCTAGAAATATAGCGACCTTCGCGTACATGCTAATCATTTCAACTATACTTAACGTGACTACGTGTCAAAGCGAGAAGCCTCCGGAATTTTGCATAGTTGTAAAAGTTAGCTAACAAAGACGGGTTTGTTACAACACTTATAACTCGAGATCTGCTGGACCAATTCGGCAGAAAATTCGCAGGGAGATAGCTTAGGACCAGGAGAATGACATAGGATACTTTTAATCCCGGAAATTCCACGGGAACGGGCTATATGCGGCACAGCTAGTAATAGGGATAAATTCTTGTGCGAATCAAGTTTTGAGTACGAAATGTGGGGAGGTGATTTCTTGTTGCAAATTAGGTATAGGAAGGTCTGTGTCTAAAAGCGGGACATTTTTGTTAGCGTTAGGGACAATGGGACGTATGGTCACGTTTACTACCTATTGGTGTAATTAATTATTGTTTTGGGTATTTTGAGTTTTCCCTCTTACAGTCGGCAATATGATTTTTTTTACAGAAGCCACTCATAATTCGTATGCCTCATACACAAAGCTAAATAGTATAAAACAAATTTACCCGGATAACAGCACCAGGAACAAATCATAAAAATTACAAATTACCACAAGGTTTTCCTGTCCAACTTACATGCCATTCATAGAATCACCGTTCCTAAGTTCCTTGAAAGCAAGTTGCAACGTGCAACTGATCGGGTACAACCAAGGACCAACTTGACCTCTAGCGGCCATTGACAGCTGAATATTTGTGCGGTGATTCGGGTGTCGGTATCACGTATCACGGTCCAACCTCCGCAATAAACGGTCTAATTGTTGCGTCATGTCATATTGAACGTTAAATTTTGCCCAATATTGTGTAAATTCGTATGATGATTGTTTCAGTACTTGTAGGTTCTAGTTGGTGTATAATATTGAAAATTATGAGGATTTTGTTGAAAAATATCAATTTTTATGACATAATAATCTAGATTGTGTATAGCTCCAACATTAGACTAAGTATAAACCAGAAAATTCTACAATAATAACTTTGGTATATTGATAACTTTACTATGAAACGTGTATTATAATACACTATGAAATGTGAGCATCTATTCTGAAACTTTTTCATTGGTTTATAATAGCTCTAATTGTAATATTAAAGATACATTATATTATACCATAATTATTTAAATATTTTGTACCCATATCGTAAGTTCTTAGAGTATTCGTATTTCTTTATTTTATTAAAAACATTGTCTAAGATAAACTTACTGTCAAATCATACGTTCGCCTCAGCACGTACTGATAGTAGTGATAATTTAAAACCAATATCAATGTAACATTCGTGACCGGGAATAAGTTGAAATTGATTAATATCACAACTTTCTATCACGTTGATAGAAGTACTTAGAAGTAGATACGGCATCGGCATTAAGTAGAAATATGAAATAACTAGCTGCACCCCAGGGCTTCGCTCCCGTGGGAATATCGGGATGATATATAGCCTATAGCCTTCCTCGATAAATGGGCTATCTATCAATAAAAAAAAATTTGGCATCGGACCAGTAGTTCAAACAAACTTTTCAGCCTTTATATAATGTAATTATAGATTATGTGAAGGGTTAACTAGTACAGTTGTTCCCAACTGTCCTTCGCAGATGGCAAAAAGGGATCCGCAAAAGGTTTTAAATTTATAGTCACCTATAGCACGACTCACGCTTAACCCGAATATGTTTTTAAATAAGTATTTCAACCAATAATTTTATAATTAGTAGTTTCTGGAATAAATGCTTCTTCTTTCTTTCTTCAATGGCCCGCAGAAACTAAACAGTGCTCAAAAGTGGTTCGCGAAAGATTTCAAATGTATCACCCCTAGCTAGCATGAGACCTATACTTGAATCGCATACTTACTTCGTGGTCAAAGTAGCCCTTGGCCAAGAAATTGAAAAGGCTAGAATACAGAAGGAATGAGAAAATTGGAATACCTTAACCTAGAGTATCTAAATCTTATTCTAGAAAATAAGAAACCTATTTAGATTCAACTAGAAAATAGTTTTTAAGAGGACGTTTAATTTCACTACTCTCTCGTCAAAGCATGAAATAGAGGTTAGGGTTATTTACTATAGTAGTTATGAGAAAAGACTTGACGTAGTTTCGTGTCGGTTCTTCTCAGTAGAGACTACCTGCCTAATCGGTGGTACATAAAATGTATGTGACGTTTCAAAAGAGCTTTCGGAAAAGCCAATTTGACAATGAACGATTTGAATTTTGGAAGCAAATACCGCATACCGCATATTTCTCACCTCAATACCATCATAATTTATTACATAATTTATATTTTATTACATATTAGCCATTACCTCACGGCCACACACGTGGTCGAACATTTTAGAAATACATTCATGACTTCAGTATTTCAGACGACACTATCTGAGTTATATTTATGGAAAATAAACGATTTGAACAAGATCTACTGCAATTTATCATAAATTATTTTGTTGTAAAGATGTTTAATGTAGCGAATACATGCGGAATATAAGTCATGTAGAAGGAATTTTATATGTAGACGTTTATTGTGATAGTAATAGCATTTTAATGTGTCGTAATACGAGTATACTTCTGAGCTGATAGTTATATAGTATCTAAATTGCTGCTAATTTAAAGAGTATTTGAAAAAGTTTGCGGAACCAACATGCTAAGGCTTCTTTTTATAATGTCACTTTATAATCCTAAAAATAATACTAACAGGTCAAACAAAGCCCTCGTATACATTTTCAGCATCAATTTAATATTATAAATCGCGAATAACTACGCTTCGAGGTTTCCGCGGTACTTCTGATCCCGTGGCAACTCTATGATTAAACGTAGCCTATATGTTATTCTGAACCCTTACCTATATGTTTACAAAATTTCATCATAATCGGTTCAGTAGTTATTGCGTGCAAGAGTAACAAACACACACATATACATATATACATTGTCACAAACTTTCGCATTCATAACATTAGTAGGATTAAAGAAAATTTTTCCTTTCATTGAATGAAAGTTAGCGAAATCACAACACTTTTAAAACAATTACTTATTTCAAACATGAACCAAAAAAGTTGTCATTTAGTTTGTTTTTTTTTTATAACTTTCTGGAACCTGGCTCTCGTAACAGGCCTACTTGCCTAGCTCGAGAGCTATGTCCTCATAAACATTGTGTATAAATGATTTTTGAATTTTTGAATCTGAGATGAACTAAAAAACTTTATATAAGAATTAGTGGTACGTAATTATAAAATTCCCTTAGATATTTAATATTTTCTCATATAAAAGCTAAAAGTAGGTCAAATTCCAACAATACAAGTCTACCAGGTGAACTCGATTGACAATTAACACTATCGAAATACGTCCTTACAAACCACATCAGAGGCCTCGTACTGTTTGTTTGTGACGTGACGTTTCCATTATCATACCAACTACGTGATACGTGATAATGGAAACGTGGGTGACTCATCTAGTAAAATATGGAATAGGACAAGGATTATAATTCGTTCACCTGCAGTGAAATTGGATAAATGTTACAGTTGAAACCACACCCACAATTTACCTTTATTTATTTTATTTTGGAGGAACGGTTTCCCAGTCATACTTCTAAAATAATTTTAATAGACAAATCTATATATATATACAAAATACAAAAGAAAGTCGTGTTAGTTACTCCACTTATAAATCAAGAACGGCTGAACCGATTTAGATGAAAATTCGTAGGCAGAAGGCTTAGGACCAGGAGAATGACATAGGATACTTTTAACCCCGGAAATCCCACGGGATCGGGCTACATACGCGGGGCACAGTTAGTTAAAAATAAATTAGACTTATTACTAATGTATGTTAATAATTCCAATTAATACATTCATTCGCTCTCACAAAACTCCAAGCATACCTTTAGCAGACACATGGAATGTGTTTTGATGTAAGATTACCCACAATTATGTTTAGAGAATCTATGCGGTGACAAAGTCTGTAGGGTTTAACAGTATATTGCGATATTGCCTAGTGTAACTTTTTAGATTAAGAGCCCACCATAGGCCAAATGGCTTAGCAGGACCTAGTATTATATTTATATGTAACGGAATCTTGGTTGTACATCTACTGGTATACAATTCATAAAATAAATCATGCATAACGTGACCATACATCACGCTTTCACACTGTCTGTCCCACGGACCACAACGTGAACAAAAAAGTCCCTTTACATAGATTGGTGACAAAAAACAAAGTACCTAAAATCTAATAAGTAACAAATACCCACCCCCACCGGTCTTGCCCAAAATCTCTGATTTGCGACAAGACTTATCCCCGCTAACCGCTGACTTTTACACTTCTGCAAAGTTCCGTGAGTGACCCGCTTTGACACGGAAAAAGATGGTCACGTTATCCATGACCAAAAGCAGACGTTGGTGAGAAAATCTTTATGAATGCCGCAAAAAAATATTATTAGTGACGTATACGTTTTATACATTTTTTGTTAAAATCTTTAATTGAATTGAGATGCCAAGGTTACTGCGCCTTATCGCTGATATCTGTCAAATCGTTGCTACTTGCTTAATGACAATTGAATTTAATTTTAGCAATGATTTTTCTTTTGTGCTAGCTGACTCGGCAGATATAGTTGCCACCCGTACTTTATAATTATAGTATTTAATAATAATTATAATAAAAGTATTAACGTTGTTTTGATCAATTATATTTTATACTCTAGGTTACACGAAAATATTTCATAACTAAATACCCCAGCAGCACATTTTTTTAGCCGTTCGCACGTGATGCTATGACCAAGGGAAATATAAGTTTCATTTTTATAATTATATTTCTAGCGAACCGGTTTCGCACTCACTGTGTTATATATAAAAAAATCTATCTATAAAAAAACGCACCAAATTGTTAGTATGAAACATCGGTATATCAGGCATATAAAATAAATTAGCCAAGTTTGCAATGCTCAAGTATGTTCGCAAATATAGGTGCACTCTCTATTCCTTCACTTTTCTAATGGGACGGCAGACCGAGACGACCGGAAAGAGATCAGGCATTTCTCTTTAAGCATAAAATATTGGGACAGACAGGGAAAGAAGAGGAGAAGAGACCTCGTTTGCATCAAACGCGATAAAAAGTTTTTTTTTTTTTTTTTTTTTTATGTGATAGCAGGCAAGCGGAGCATGCGGTTCACCTGATGTTAAGTGACTGACCGCAGCCCATGAACATCCACAACACCAAAGTGTCGCAGATGCCTTGCCGGCTTGAAGGAAGGGGAGAGGATCAATGATAGGAAGTTGGAAGAGGAGTAGAACAGGATGGGAGAGGAATGGGATAGGAATACAGGCCTCCGGGCACCCGCTCACCGTACGAAACACAGTGCAACACTGCTTCACGCCGGTCTTCTGCTGGGGAGTTGGTACTTACACCGGTGCGAGCTTGGCCCAATCATACAATGCTCGGCTCCCACTCTTTTATAACTGCAGATATAAAAGAGATATAAAAGAAGTATGTTAATCCTTGCTGCTTAAATTCCAAAATAAAAGCCGCTGTTTCAGCCGCGTAATTTCTGATCCCGTAGCAACTCCGGAATTAAAATTAGCCTATATATTATAATTCTGAATTAGTTCAGTAGTTTTTGCGTGAAAAAGTAACAAATAGACACGCATCCTCACAAACTTTCGCATTTATAATATAAGTAATTTCATCAAAATAGATTTTGCCGTTTTATGAACATAAACTATAACAATCGTTTTTTTCATATGACGCTATATTGAATGTAAGAGGTTACACAGCTGTGTGGAATAACCTTAACAATGTTTATATAACGTGACGTCCGCTGTGTGATAACGGAAACGATAGACATGTCTCAACGTGTTCTAGGAGTTCGGTAGGGAAATACTCAAGGTGAGGTTTCATTCACCCGATTCAAATATGAGGAAAAATGAAGGTATTTATACGCAAATGGTAGTGTGAACATTGGAATTTTGAGGATAAGATCATTTTTATAGTATTTTCTCGTGTTTGTGTTAACGAGAGTACTTTCCATATTAAATAGAATACTTATAGGATTTTAAAACGCGGTTTTTTATACATTATTTTATATTTATTTAAGATCATTTCTCTCATCAAGGTTCAGGTTTATTATCATTTGAAACATCCTGCTAATATTATACATGCGAAAGTTTTTGAGAATGTTTGTTACTCTTTCACGAAACTACTGAACCGATTATTATGAAACTTGGTATACATATACGTAGGGGCTCAGAAGTTACGCGGGTGAAACAGCAGGGCGCGGCTGGTTGTGAAGATATCAATAATTTCAAGTACATCTAAAGTGAAATGTGATAGGCATATAATACTATTGAGTTATTATTGATGTTAAAATTGATTGCACAACATCAAATAGCGATTATCTATGGTTCAACGGATTTAAAGCGGTTAAAACGGAACTGTTGTCATTTAGTCATATCCGCTGTTTGTACATGCTTATCTGTATGACAGTCTATCATCTAAATTCCTACATTCTCGAATAAAAGTGAAGTCCTATGTCCCCCATTGAGACTTGTAGCGGAAAATCCGTTTCAGGCAAGTAGTCCGCCTGACCGTGACATTTTATTTTTGTAACTAGTTGACCGTTTTCGGCCATGGTGTCCAATCTTGCGCAGGAGATATTATAGTCTATAAAAGTACGCGAGAACACAGGTGCACTCTCTATTCCCTTACTCTAATTTTTTATTTATTTATTTATTTAATTTTATGGAAAAACAACAGCAATTTTTGTAACACATGACGCGCTAACCGCTGAATACACCTAAAACCCGTAAAATTTCAATGTAAGTATATTCAGGCAAAATATCAGAAAACCCCGGTAGAATATTTACAGTTTTCCCTGTTGATATACTTTTTTAGCTTAAATAGGATTCTCGTTACATGCCCCTTATACTGTACTAAAACTCTACGAGTTATGGTATGTATAACCAATTTGCCACTATTAAACCAATTTCTATAAATCTACACTAATATTATAAAGAGGAAAACTTTAAAAGTGAGTATAAACCGTCTTAATACAACAAGGATAACTTTATTTGTCTCTTTGTTTGGTTGTAATGATATATTGAATAGGCTCAAAAACTACTAGACCGATTTTAAAATTCATTCATTTGAAAGCTACATTACCCACAAGTAACATAGGCTATATTATAGGCGTTATAACTTATAACATTATGCCACGGGAGCGAAGCCGCGCTGATGGAAAGGCGAAAAAAATGGTTCCATATTAATAGATCTTGAAGGTTCTACACTAAATCTTAAATTATAAAGCTGAAGAGTTTATTTGTTTGAACACGCTAATCTCAGGAACTACTGCTCCGATTCGAAAAAAATTTTTAGTATTAGATAGCCTATTTATCGAGGAAGGCTATTATAGCCTTTATATCATCCCGATATTCCCACGGGAGCGAAGCCCTGGGGCACGACTAGTATATAATATACCAACATCTGGACTGAATTTACTTATTTCATTAATATTGATGATCTCTCCTGACCTAAGCTTAATTAGTCGAGGTATAATTATTTTATTTCCTTATCTCTCCGTTGCTATGGAGATAGGTTATCGTTTTGACATAAAGCGACTATTTATAGAAGTTGTGAATTTTCCAAGAATTAACTGATAATGACGTATTTTTAGTTACGGATTCTGTATTGTGTAATTCCATTGACTTTGATTATAGCGGTTCCGAATCAGATATTTTTAAATATAGGACTTAAATACAAAAAAATATTAAATATGGATGAAAATGTAACGTAATTTATATATACCCGTAAAAGGTGACTGACTGACTGACTGACTGACTGTCTGTCTGACATAGTGATCTATCAACGCATAGCCCAAACCGCTGGACGGATCGGCCTGAAATTTGGCATGCAGGTAGATGTTATGACGTAGGCATCCGCTAAGAAAGGATTTTGATAAATTTAGAATACAAACATACAATTATTTAATTACAACAATCCCTACTACCCTACTTTAATTAATATTTAAATGCAACAGTACGTCTGCCTGTTTGTCTGTCTCTTTTTCATGTCTAAACCGCTGAGCCGATTTAAATGAACTTTGCGCAAATATAGTTTGAAACCTGACAAAGGACATAGGATAATATTTACCAGGAAATCCGACTGGAATGTAAAAAAATGCAAGTGAACGCGGGACAGAGCTAGTCCATTTTAAATAACACTATTTTATCAGTGCTGTAGCATTGGTAAAAAATCTACAAGTACTGTTATTTGGTTTTAGGCCATAGACTGTTAAACAGGACATCGTCTAACTGTAATTTTTTCATGACTTACACCTTTCCAAGAAGTATAACAGACGCGATTAATCCTAAAACTTATCAAGGTAAAGTTGATAACTTAACCTTTTACATGGGTTTCAAAGAAATGTCATTGTATAGTAACAAGAATTGAGGAGGTCAATATCAAATGAATCATTCAACATGCGATAAGTCTTGCGTAAGATTACATTAGGGGGAAGGATTCTTGGATTGTTAAAGTTGAAACTGATTTGTGATTAGGGTTGCCACCGTTTATAAGTCAAAAAGTTGTAAAAGATATTAAATTGAAAAAGTACTCGACGAAAAAATAAAGTAGAGGTGAGAAATTCTCTGTTTCATAGATAGATTGTATTTTTTGTACAGGGTCTACAATTATTCGAACTTCGCGTAGAACCCTCTCCCCTTCCCTTCTTCGAGCATGAAAATAAAGTATTTTCGTGTAGCTAAGTGTATACTTTACACTATACGGTACAATTGCCCGAGATAACGTGCAATACCTTAATAAAATGACGAGTGGTAACCCTTTTTGTGATTCAGGCGACATTTTTCAACGTTCCGTCCGCATTCCTTGAATTTTAGAAACCACAGAACAGAGAAAAGGTTAGAATGATAACGTACTTGCATTTGTACTAGAACCGTGCGCGCCAGTTTTCACACAATCATAAAAATTCACCTATTTATCACACCATGAAAATGGGGTTTTCATTGGCTAAAAAACTTTAAGCAAAAGAAGCCCTTATTACGATAAAAATACGTAGTAATTTTACGAAAAGCACAATTATGTGTTACCAGCTGTTATGAAAATTTGCACGATATTTTCTGTCAGTACTTAATACAATATTTAAATGGAAGACAGCAGTTTAGTTTTGTGTGCAAACATTTTAAAGACATATTCAAATAAAAAAATCTAATATCGCACGTCGTTAATTCGTTAAAATAATTTTTCGTTATACTGTGCAAAAAAGAAATTCGCTCTTGGGAACACTTCGATAGTGTTGTGCCATGTTTTCATTATATCGATAGTTCTACTCTGTTCCTTCTCTGTGTTCGAAATACATTTTTAATTAATTACTAGCTGACCGTCGTATTCTTCATTACTTTTTGCCTTAAAATTATGTAGAATACGTGTGTGTGTGTCAAAATATTTTTTATTATCTTAAGAGTTTCGTAATAAAGTGAGAAATCATCTTTTGGAGTTAAAGTTCACCTTCTCTCGTAAATTTTTGGAAATAAACAAACAGCAATTAATCTATAACAGTTTTAACCCTCAACGCAGTGATGTTTGGCTAAACAAGTCATCCGGCTAATTTTTTTTTCTTAAAAAGCGCACTGGCACTAAATTTTACACATGTTTATCAACATCGGTTCAATTATTTATTTTGTACGGTTCAGTTATTTAGGTGGTAACGAACATTTCAAAATTTGAAATGCACGTAAAAGGAGAAAGGTTAACACAAAATCGGTTCAGTCTCTTATTAGAAAATTATGGAGGGTACAATGGGTGGGTGGACAAACATTGGTGTGAACTTGAGAATGGTGTGTTCTATTTTATATGTATGTTATGCAACTGTATGAAATTTTTTTGCATAAAATTAAGTATAATGATGATCTCAAATGCCTTTATTGGATACACGAAAATAATCATCTTCAGTTTCATGTTTTGAACAAATGCTTTTGATTTTTGTGGGAAACCATTGGATTTTCTCCCAGTTGCCTATAGCCACTTACATATATTGAATATTGTGGTTTGCAGGAAAACGAAAACATAAGTTTTTTTTATTTCAAATTTAAACAAAACTTATTCAATTTTTAACAATTTAATGCCTTATTTAGAAAAATGTATGAATATATTAAATTTAAAAATTTATTTATTTCGGAAAACATTGTAGCATATAACTATTGATTATGTTATTGAATATTAATACATTTTATAACATTTTTACCACACCTTAATATTAAATAATTCTTGCATAACCAATGTATACTATCGATAAAATTATCGACTACTGCAAGCAATATTGACTGTCACTTGTGCATGTCAGACTCTATAAACTGACAAAATATTTTGTGGATATTTCTTAATAATATAGTTAATTTTGCAATATTTTCAATTACCTACGGATGAAATAAAACTCTGCCTTTTCCAGGCTCATATTTTCAGTGCATAAACGACTTGTAATAATAGCACAACATGTCATATTTTCGTATTTCGCCCTGAGCTCTGACATGTATGACATTGGGCAAAAACTGCAGTCAATATTTTAGCAATTTGATTAACATATGCTTGTTTAGACAAATAGGTGGCAGAGCGGCCACGCCCACATCATCATTCTAACTATTTCTCTGTTCTGTGTTAGAAACTGTGCCCATAAGCAAATAAATATTGTATTTCGTAAAATTTTTCCTCATGTTTTTATTATGTAGATACACCATTAAATATTCGGAGTTACTCCCTAGTTAATTAATGTAATTAATTAACTTTTATTTAATTAAATTAAAAAATAATAATAATAATTAAACATCATATTGTAAACCACGCTATATAATTAATAAAACATTGAAAAATAATTGCAATTCATCTAAAACATCAACTCAAAATTACGTAAAAATTAAATAAATAATTCTACGAAATGAGTTACCTTATCTCATTGATTAAACAGTAAGTACGTCAATGTTTAAATTCTGAAAAAAACATGCACGTTGTGTGCAATAACGTTAAGTAAACTGCAGTCATAGATTAGAAAATTATAATGAAAACTGTTAATATAGAGCTTACCTCATTGTATACTTAGCGGATACCGCGGTTGTCATATTTAAAAGCTTTTAGGTTATACCGTCATTTCTATATTTTGAATTCAATAAATTTTTAACATATGTCTGTAGACTGTAACTCTCAAAAATATTCAATCCACAGAACTACACCCCAGCAGAAGACCGGCGTGAAGCAGTATTACACTGTCTTCCGCTCGGCTAGCGGGGGCTCAGATACCTGTATTCCCATCTCATTCCTATCCTAAATTCCGGTCATGAATCCTCTCCTTATCTCCTCACCTTCCTTCAAGCCGGCAAGGCATCTGCGACACTGATGTTGTTGATGTTCATGGGCTGCGGTCGGTCCCTTGACGTCAGGTGAACCGCATGTAAGTGTCCACGTGACGGATATTTGATACTGCTGTTATATATTTGATTTTTGAACATGTCTGGCACCAAGCCAAGCACATATCAGGCTTTGGGACAGTAAACGACAGTCGACACACATCCTGAGGGAGATTAAGCGCAGAGCTGACGGCTTTACTTCTTATTGTTCTTAGATTCAATTATATTATTTTTCCCTGACCCGTTTATTGATTGACTTCCATTCACACGTTTCTGTCTCTTAAGTTTGCCGTATCTAAATATTTAGAACATTAAATTAAGATAAACCTAAACGTTTTTAAAAAACAATCGTCATCACGTCAGGTGGTATTTATCAATGATAACTTATAAAACATTATTATTAGTGACGTATTGATTGATTGGCTTTTTTGATTAGTATCAATACATACAATTTGTTTTTGAGGTGTATTATGATTAAATTCATTCATAAATTGCAATATTGTATTTTGAATATTGTTACTTGGTACGACGCTCAACCTGGTACTTACCGTAATATACTTTTATTACAAAAAGGACTATTATAATATTTCACACAAAAATTGCTGGACCGATACCAAAACTTCATTCACCATTATAGAGCAAGAGCCCGGCGCTCAGAACTTCGTTAAAATATAGAACCTTTCTTTAGAATTTCTCTTTATTCGTCCTTATTCAGGTATAAGCAAACTCAGATGATCGACCAGAGTCACTTTCAGAAATCTGCATCTTTACAAAGTTACATAAATTATACGTAATATATATCATCAAAAAAATTAACCCTTCAATTCAATTATTTTTCTTAATGGCAGTGCTGTGTTGCCACAATTTAAAATTAACCCTTTCTTTCCTTTTTTTTTCATTTCCCATCGCCATTTTTATAGCCTGTGTCACTACCATATTTCTAACAAATTCAATAACACCTCATACGTCAAAATCCGCCGTTTAGTTTGTAGGATGTGCCAAAGAAATTGACATACAAACATACAAACCCACAAACATACACTCGAAAAACATTACCCTCCTTCTGTTGCAGACGGTATTAAAAATACACAACTTTTGCTATAAGCCCTTAATTATTAGTCAATATTTATTCCACAGATTAAATATTTGACATAAGTGACGCAGATTGTAACAAATTGCTAACTACGTACAGAAGCCTACGCAAATTTAATTACAAGAATTACTTCGTTAATAATATTGTACATTGGCACTTGATTAATAAGCTATATTTTCTCATCAGAAACGTATTGTTGGCTGCTTATTGAAATTAATTTCTATGAAGCTATTATTATTGGTAATTAATAGCATGTGGATGATGGTATTATTCCTCCAACAAAAGAGAGGATCCTCGACCAGTCCGAACTAGGCAGACTGGCTGGCCGTTAGGCCCCGAGGATCGATGTTAGGAAGTGGTATATAATTATATACTTAGAAGCGAAAAAATTTCAACATCGCGGTTTAGGAATTGTGACGTCACGTGACGCCGATCCTGTCCAGATAAGGCGTTTTATGCGGGAGGGTTACCACTTACCACTCCCGCGTAGTCGAGATACTAGAGTAACATATAGACCGTCCAGATACTATCGCGTGTAGCCTGGCTCCTAGTGTTTTTTTATTTCATGTAGCTTGGAGAATAAAACTGATAGAATTTTAGATTAAAATGATCAATTGATTCATAGATAGCCTCCGCAAATTCGTTTCAGTACGCAATCGTAAAAAGGTTAATGAAAAATCCAGAACAATGGTAAAGCCCCGATAAAACCCATAATCCGTTAGTGATTTACAAAAGTACTTGACATCCGTTTGTATATCCGTAGTCCTGTTTTACTTTCTTGATGACCACATTGAACACGGATCTGACCGCTAAACGGTTTTAAATTTACAAATAGAAAAAGGCTTGAATATTAATTACATTTTTTGCTCTCAATCGCGGTTGGAAACAGAAGTTAATATATTACTGACATATAAAAAACATCAGCGTTTTTGTGGTTAAAAAAAACAATTATTCGTCACACCATGTCCAAATGCTCTTTGAGGTTATATAGTTGTACTTTGTCTCTCCGATTCAGACATTTCACACGCCGATTCTGTACATTTAATAATAAAGAAGCCAGAAAAGGAACATGTAGTATCTGGGTACTGATTCACAAATCCGATTCGGGTCGGAACCAAGAGGTTTCTGTCGAAATTTCTATGAATCTTGTTCCGATTTTCCGATCGGATTCTCATTTGTGAATAGGGCCTGCTGCTAAGCTATCGGTCCAATAATACATAACAGAAACTCCAGAAGTGTCACTGGTGCTTTGCTATCGTAGAACCATCATGTAATACCAAATCATTGGCTTTTAGAAGCTCCAAACAGTTTATACTTATGTCGCTCAAATTCATCGACGTCATAGGAACGGCATACGCTGCTTTACTTAAAGATGTGCGCTTACGTAAGCTCATTACTGATCATAGCTCAAAGAAATTCCTCTATAAATTAATTATCTATTAAAGAAACCACGGGATCGTGAGAACACGCTCGCAAATAGAGTATTACAATCGCTATGATTCACTTACTATATTGTAACACGTCCACAAACAGCCACATTCCAGTACACAAATATTTCAGGGAATTATAAAAATAACTTGTCCAAATTAGCGCACTGATTCAGAGGCATCACCATGCTTTTTGATGCGGAGGGATAAAAGGAACAGATTGAACTAAGTAAAGGGGAATTTAAAGTATTGCATACTATTACAATTGGTACAACATAGTAGACAAGAAATATGGTATTTGGAATTATGGAAAATATATTATGTATTATGATGTTAAATTGTTTAATTCTATAATACGATGAAAGAGATTGAGCCCCTCAGCGCAAGGGATCCTAGTGTAAGATGTTCAATGCTGTATTTTTTCCAATTATTCTCGTAATATGTAATCTTTTTGGAACAAATAAAAATATTTATAAGTATGTGTTTATGTTACGTTCTGAATGATCCATGCGCACACATGCGCGTATTCAGAGAAATTTTCGAATTTTTTTTTATTTTATAAGTAAGCTTAACCACAAATAATATAATATTATACTGCTTAACTAATCTAATTTTTTTTACTTGGTGCGCATTTTTACTTGAAACTTGAAATAAAATTGCTTCTTGTAATAACTGATTTTTTTGAAATGTAAATATATATTTTTTGCCTGAATTTTATATGATATATTTATAAAAGCATTCTGTAAAAAACAAAAATCATTGCCACCCCAAAAAATTCACATCATGACGAACATCTGTCGCAAGTAGAGAATCGAAACTCATAACTTATAAATTAAAATTATTTTCCTACAAAAATACTTTGACAGAATTAGACGTCCAGATGTGCTATTTTTGCACCCACATCTTTTATTTACAGACCTTTGATGTTTATGAGAATTTACTGTTGTAAAGTTACTGCTTTTCGTTTATTTTTGACTTTATGGGTTCTAGATCATAGTCCATTGAGCTTTACTATGGTACAACAGAGCATGTCCATTGTCCACTTCAGTATAAATTCTCATATTACCATGTTCATATTGTCAAACTAGAGCAGAAACCTGTTATTTGTTATAGCTTATTTTTTATCAGCATTTTAATACAATATTCTAGAAAAAATTCAGGCAATTGTTTTTCCTTTGAAATTGAAAGTTCACACAAAGGTTAATTTTTGGTATTGTACAATGACGTCCGAAAAAGCAGAAAAGTATTTTTTTTTTAATAATTGGATGCACATGCTTTTTAATGGAAGGAATGAATGAATTTTTTAAAAACCAAGTAAATACGAGGTCAAATACATAATTGTACCTATATAGTAAGTAAATGTGAATGAAGAAAGATCTCTTTAATCATCTTTGTTAAAAAAGTTAAAAACAATATTCTTAATTACGCACCGATAGAACCTTTCGTTTCAAATTAGCTCTTGTTTGATGATACAATATATTTGCAATAGGCGGATAAAATTGATTTAGGTAGTTGAATAAAATTACTAAATAATAGTTAACTAATAGGATTGTTAGACAAAATTCTATACGTATGTGACTAAAAAAATTCGACTTATATAATAAAATAATAATGATAAAAATTCTAACTTCTCTATAAGTTCATATTTTATAAAAATATATAAGGTGAAAATGATATCTATTTTTTAAATATATTTTATTCTTAGTAAACTAGAAGTTTAAAGAATATAAAAGTTCCTGAGTTACCTATCTGCTACAAAACTTGTCACGTATTGCAAAGGCGGGGCGCTGACGTAATTTGACGCAACATTGTGACGACACGTGACGTTGCATACGCGACTTTGTATGTAACCATATCAGGATATTCTCGACTTTTTTCTCCTTTAGGTAAATATTTTTGGCTAGGTTAGGTTAGTCTTCACTTTTTAGTTCAAATCTTATTTAATTAATAGCAGCAGCATGCTAATTTTTTTTTGGGATTTGTAAATGGTATTTGGAAATGGTAAAATTTTACACACCACCTGCAAATTAAAATAAACATAAGATTTTCACAATTAGCTTAACTTTAGTAAAAGATGTACCTAGTTATCATGATGTAATTTTATCAATAGATTTATAGTATGTTACGCCCTCTATTGAGTACAAGTAGGACTAAGATTTTTTTTAATTCTTCATTTAGAAGGAGAGGTTATATTTTTATTTTAAACATTCTCCTTAAAAACTAAATTACAATTATTAAATAATATTTTATTTCAATAATAATAAATACTTTGAATATCTTTCTTGATGTACATATATAATCTGTTTTGTAATTTTTGAGCTCTAGCAACAATTTTGAAAGATTGCTTACACGTCAAATACTTGATTGTGATTTCCAATTTTATGTTTTTAATGTTTATTACGTGAAATACGATCTTTTCAATTGTAAATACAACTTAAAGTACATAGTTAATACATTGGATGTACATACATAGTTGAAATATCATTCCATTGCTGTAGCAACTAATGTTTTATTAGGCTAAGCTGATCACACAAAATGGGTGAGTAATTTTCATTTTCGGTAATAAATACGAAGAAATATGGGGTTAAATTGACATGAATATTTTGAAATGGTTATAGGCGGTCTATTCAGTTACTTCAGAGGCTTACTAGGCGCTCGGGAAATGAGGATATTGATCCTCGGTCTGGACGGCGCCGGGAAAACGACAATATTGTACAAATTACAAGTCGGCGAGGTAGTCACTACTATACCAACGATTGGTTTTAACGTAGAACAAGTAACATATAAGAATTTAAAGTTCCAAGTGTGGGATCTTGGAGGACAGACAAGTATTAGGTATGTGCCAATCTATACCTTCTTGACAATCATTAGTGATACCTATCAAAGTTCCTGAAATAACTACTTTTACGACATATTTTTAATCTACGAAAAATATTAATACAGTAATATGTCTTTCAGGCCTTATTGGCGATGTTACTATGGCAACACGGATGCAATAATATATGTTGTTGACTCAGCGGATAGAGATAGAATAGGAATATCTAAAGATGAGCTTGTTCACATGTTACGAGTAAGTAATTAATTTAAGCATTACTTAAATAATGTAAAAAAAAAAATTGTATTAGCAGTGGTTCACTTATATCAACATACGTTAAGAAAACATCATATTTAAATAAAGCATGGTACTCATTTGTTTGTGTTTGTCATATGAAAAAATTTTTAATATTTCAAAGATGTTCTGTAAAACTATTTTGCATTTTAAATATGACTCTTTATGCCTCTTACAATACCCATGGATAGAAATGGGGTGAAAAGTGGGGAAAAACACATCTTATAACCTGTCACCAAATGGGTACACATAAAAATATGTGTCTATTCTATTTTTTAGTAAATAGGTGTAGATACCAATCACATTAATAAATACAGAGGTATACTATTACCTCTAGTTGTAGATCATCTGATAATTTCATTAATGATTACATGATAACAAAGTGATTCATAAATATGACTATCAAACTTTATTAATACTATTTTTTTTAAGACTTAACAAATACCTTAAATGCATTGGAATGTACCAAGCAGTTTTTTTATGATATTTGAAAACTATAAATAAATGTCTCAAACTATGTACAAACATAAAAGAATTCCTGTACATTTTTGTATTCAACAGATGCAATCAAAAGGGCATTTACAGTATCTAATTCTCAATCCAAAAAATAAAAATATGTAAAGTTTGTTTGTTTCTTTGAACATACTAATGCCAAGAACAATGGGTCCAATTTGAAAGAATTGTTTTGTGTTAGACTATTAATGGAGGATTTTGGTAGCGATAATGTATCTTTGTGTATCCTTATTAAGTGCAATAAAGAATTTTTCATTCATTCATTCATTCATTCATAATGTATGTACTGTATACTTGATTTATATTTTAATAAGTTAATTATGGTTCAAATATATCCCTCAACAAAAGTCATTTTGTAGTGTATGTAATTTGCAAATATTTAACTAATAATGTTACATTTCTAAAGAATAAAATTGTATTCAACAAAATTTCAGGAAGAGGAGCTCTCAAACGCAATCCTAGTAGTGCTAGCGAACAAACAAGACATGGCTGGCTGTTTGACAGTAGCTGAGGTGCACCAGGCCCTAGGCTTGGACGCTCTGCGTGATAGAACTTTCCAGATCTTCAAGACGTCGGCTGTGCGAGGCGAGGGGCTGGACCAGGCGATGGATTGGCTCTCGAACGCGTTGCAAGCGAGGAAATAACACCAAGGTAAAAGAAGTAATAAAAAATTGCATATTCAAGTTTTTTCAATTTGTTCAATATCTGATCATCTGTGACGACACCTAGGTTATGGCTGAAAATCAGTGTGTCAAGTTGAAGGTTTGATACTTTGTGCTGAGTCTGTAACCTTTTTGCTGTACACAATATTCACAGATATATATTTATTGTAAGAACCTATTGTATTTGTGTTACAGCAAATATTTTTTTTTCTCTCTCTCTCTCAATACATATTGGCAGCCTTTTCACTGAAAGTTATTTAAACTCTATGATGACATAAATGGATGTAGTTTAACAGAAATGATACATTCCAGTTTTCACATGGAACTAGATGCTAGATATTGATGTGTTAATCATTTTCAAAAATAAAGAAGGTTTTCTTTGTTTAAATTATCTATTTACAGTATTAAAAGTACTTTCTCTTCTGGTGGCATTACAGATTCCACCATATTAATACAGCTGTATGAAAGTATTTACAACCTTTTAAATGTCTAGCTAAATTATTTTTGGTATTGGTGTGTATATCATTTCTGCTTAACTACATCCAATTTATATAAATGTTTAATTTAGTTTATGAAAATATCATGGTCTGTACACATTTTGATGGTTCTAAATTGATCATTATATATCAACAAATTTTATTTTATCATCGTGAAGTATATGAATTCCTATGTGCTTGCACTTTGTGCCAAATTTCACCCATATCCATTCAGCTATTCTCGAAAGATTAAGCAATAAATTTCCATACATAAAGGTTAAAATGTTTATAATATTAGTAATATTAAGAAGCATGACTCACAAAATGAGAATCAAATTGAAATTAAAATTTATTTTATCTGATTTTATATCCTTGGGTGTCATTTGAAAATGATTGACAGTTCTTGCAGCGTTAATGTCACGAAATATTTTTAAATATAATTTTTTAATTTAAATATAATTATTGAAAATGAAAATAATTTTATAACTTTTCAGTGCAGTTAAAATCGACAAAGATGCAAGCATTGTTTTGGGGCGCAGCGTGCAGTGATGTAGTCATATTTACCGCCAATAGAATAAGTACTTAGCGTCGCCGTTCATTTGCTTCACAGATAATAAATACAATTATTACAGATAACATAAGGTTTCTGTTTGTCAAAGTCTTTTGTGCATTTTTAATTTTAATAGATTACGTTATTTCGGAAAGATATCCATTGAAATGTTTTATTTGTTTTGACAACATTAATTATGTGTGTGAATTAAATTTTAATCAAGGATTTATACATAAATATTTAGGTAATCTTTGTTTTTTTTTGGAGTAAAACATCGTAAAGTTGGTTGCATGTAAGGTAAAAGTAAGCACAATATAAATATTAAGTTTTATATTGGACAAAAAAAAAATAAACACAAATTTTAATGGGAATCATAAAAAATAAACCCAGGTATGGTAAAAAAATATGTTTTGATGTACATTAGCCACAAGAAATCTAAATTAAAGCATTTAATAGATGGGATTGTTGATTTTTAAAATGTCATATGTATAAAATTAATTCACTACTTTATGAACTTTTAGGCATATTCTTCTTTTTGTGAAAAAACTTTAATGTCATCATAATAATCTTGACAAAGCTAATGCTTGTTTTCTTGTATATTTTGCACTTTGATACTTTTATCCAAGACTTTCTAGAAGTTGAAGAAGCTTACAAAAGATTTAAAATTATTTTCCTAAAGCCATAAAATTATATTATTGGGAGTGTGTAAAAATTTTTGGAAATATTGTTATTTAAAATATTTTAATATACCTTTTTGGTATGGTAAATGATTTACGATAAAATTATGAAAATAATTAGAACGGCGATGCATAACTAGGTAATTGAAAGGTGTGATGAATTACAAGGTCTGCTAAGCATAAATCTGTTTTCTTGTAGTTTGTTTTTATACAATACTAAATGGATAATGTTAGCTTAATTTGAGTCATTTTTGCATGACTTAAGCTGATTTGGTTATATAGTTTTCTTACCACTTTTTTTTCTACATTAATTTTAATTTAGATTAAATAATTATTGAGTAAAGCCGGCCTTACACATGCTGAATGTCTGTCTGAATTTAGAATCTGATTTCAGAATCTTAAATTCTGGCACCTCGCCTCCATATCTTAAAAATTCGTCGGTACGATCCTTACAGGTCGATCTGAGAAATTCATAATCTAAAAAAAAAAAATCAGGATGTGTGTGAAGCAAGCCGATATTGTACGGTATACTGACCTTTCTGAATTAAGAATCTTAATTCAGATTCTGAAAATTCAGCATGTGTGTAACTGGCCTAATACTGTAATAATATTATTGTATGAAATATGTTGATGCTTTAGAAATTGTGAAATTGCTTCCTCATTGCCTAGCAGTCCTTGTAACTAAGTGAGAATGGGAAGAATGTGTCAATATAAGTTATTGTAATTATATATTTTGTATTTGTAACAGTGAACAGCTGATTTATATCCAATAAGAGGCAGATTGTTTCAAATACATTATCCAATATGGTTTGTGTCTTTTATTTTAAATTTAATTTGTGAGATGAATTATGATTTTGTATCTGAAATAAGAAGAGGCGTGGTTTCATACGAAATATCAAAATTGTGAATACAACTTATAAAAGGTAAATTTGTTTTTACTTATTGATTTGTAAAAAGCACTTCACTAGTTCTACAGTTGTATATTTTCTAAACTATATTAATTACAACTTTTTAATATCTTCAATGTACAGACTTTCAATTTGTAATTAAATCTATTTATATCTATATGTTTAGATAGATTTAATTACAAAATTAGACCGGTTTCGAACACCATCTTCAGTAATTTAACAAACAATTAGGCGATCAACAATTAATATGCAGTTCCATCAAGAGGTAACAAAACAAAATATAAATTATCTATGTTTTTACTTATTTAACTTTCATAATATAGTTTGTGTTTTAAAAAAAAAATTTTTGTGGTTACAAAACATATAAAATTGTATCAAACAGAATCAACGAAATACTGAAGCAATTTTAATAATTATCTAACCATTAGATAATTATTTTATCCTTAAGTAATGTTAAATGTTAAGAGAATGTGTACCCAATAATTTATCTATCCAAATGTCTTGTATTTGGACCACCAAAAAGTACGATCGAAAAGTTTCACAATGCAAGCTTCCGTTTGTGTAAAGTTTTATAGGTACACATTCATAACCCATGTGTGCACACGCACACTAAAATAAATAGATTAATCAGGATTCAGGACAAAGTATTGCGATCATAGTAAAATATTTCCAAATTCAAAAACTAGTAGGGATTTTTTTTTATAGTTTTTTTCTTATAGTTTTTTTTATGAGTGACAGTCAGGTAGCCTGTCACTAATAAAAAAAACGTTCATATAATATAACGTTTGACCACGTTGATTTCTTGATTTGATAGTTGCGCATCTATCGATACAGAGTAGGTACTTACCATCGACACTATTGGCAAGGTGCGCGATGATAACGCCAACTAGCGGTTGCAATATCAGCGGACCGTCATTACGAAAAATAATTAACAAACAATTATTTCTAATGGTACATCGTACTTTATTAGTTCTCTACCTATATCTATACCATCAGTAGTAATATTTATCTTTTTTTTACATACATACATGCCACAATTAATAAAGTTTAATAGTATAGATGGGCTTTTTCATGGCGGACTTCACAGAAAGTAAGTAAATAAAACTTTAACCGATTTAAATGCGGTATTCGATAATAGATTACTACACGCCCCGCAGACGTTCTAGTGTTTATTTCATTCAAATCGGTTTACAAACAAAAAAGATATGAGGGTTCAAAGCGATCCATCAAAAAATATCAAT
>LQNK01001173.1:288119-303003 GCA_001586405.1 Phoebis sennae | reverse complement strand
TATATTTAATGTGCCTACGCGCATTGATGATGTTTTGATGGATCACTTTGAACCCTCATATCGAGGGTATAGTGCTCAAACCCAATAAGTATGAAATTTTAACTTTTGTGTTATTCAATATTTAAAGTTCAATGACAAATATACCTATGTTTTTAATATAATATCGTCACAATACGCATTTGTGGTGATAGTATATATATTTAACTAAATAATTTATCAATTTTAAAGTATCCATTGTACACCATTCCTATTTTAGAAGAAATTTAGATAGGTAAGGTAATGACTTATTGGGTTTTACCCCAAAGTGAAATACCAAATTAAACATTTATTGTAGTTTAATTATTACTTTTATTTAGTAAATAATATTGAAAAAATAAGTTAAAATCAATTATCGTCACTTTCGAGGGCTGGTTATTCTTTAAATGTTTCCATATCTGGTATCCAAACATGATGTTCTTCAGGTATAGTCTGTTTTTCACTCATATTAAGAAGATCCTTCTTCATAACAACATTCATCGGTACTTGAAAAAGGTACAATACCTCAATTTAAACTCAATAAAGAAGACTATAAAGGATTAACACATTAAAATTATTCTTTTGGTATTCCTCAGAATTTATTCTATCGCTCTTAGAATCCTTTTTATATATAATCTCGTCAGAATCCGGGCCATATATAGGATCCAAGTCTAAAAAGTCACTGTCACATAAACATTCATCCTAACTAGATAAATCTCATTTAAAACAAATTATTCCACGACTTGTTGATCGATTTGCATCCGTAGATTGAAAAATAATAAAATATTACTTCATTATATTTTAACATCGTAATAAAAAAATGACGGTCATTGAATAAGTATGCTTTGCGCACTACACACGCTGTTTTCATTAAAAATTGATCGATTTTAAAAATTATTATTATTATTAATGTCCTTTAGAAAAGCTTTCATATTAAAAACAATATTCATTTGCATACAAAAGTATAGTAAAGCAGGCAAGCGGAGCGTGCGGTTCACCTGATCTTAAGTGACTGACCGTAGTCCGCAATCCATGAACATTTATAACATCAATGTGTCGCAGATGTATTTGCTGGCTTGAAGTAAGAAAAGAGGATTAATATGGGAGATCGGGAGAGAGATAGAACAGGATGGTACAGGAAAGAGATGTGAATAAAAGTCTCGGGACCCCCGCTCACAGTATGAAACATAGTGCGAGTATCGCAAAAAGAAGCAAGCTTGAAGCAGTAGCTTCAGGCAAACTTCTGCTGGGCTTCTTTTATTGCTGAAGATGTTATGTATCAGAGTTACTCTCTGTCGCCTCTTACGATAACCACCGGTAGAAATGGGGAGGCGACATGCGTATTCTAACCCGTCAGCATACGGGTAAACCCATAACGTTCTGTTCTGATAAAATATAAATTCTATATCTACATTGTTTGACGATTACAAGTACAAATTATATGTGGAATAAGGAATATGAATTATTATCAGAAAATATCTCAAAGTGATGAGTAAGTAGAACTTATATACTCAAAATTATCTATAAATAAATACGTATACGAACTTCCCATAGGTATCGCGTAAATTATCATTTGTATCTTTATAATGTAGTTTCTCAATAAAACCCTGTCCTTTTCCAAATTGCAAATAGTATTATTCTAAACTAATAGAAAATTATAACTTCTATATTTTGAAAGATCTAATTTACCACAAGCATCTTGTAAGCTAATTGTTATTAAATCGTCGTTTTCCATGACCTGATTATATCTGACAAGAACATTACTTTTAATAAAACTATATAACTAATAAATCAGAATAGGTTCAGAACCATTATGAAAATGCTTTATAAAATATGGATTTACCTGATGTTTCATGCAATCCAATGCACTAACTTTCTTCCTCGTTCACCCATCTAATATTAAACATCAATTATATGCACTAAACTAACATTAAAACTATTTATTTGAATAAAATCTCGCGCAGTATGTACCAGGTAAAATGACGCGTTTTTGGTAATAAATTCGATTTATTGGGTTATTCCTCAAACAATTTTAGAAAAAAACTTAAATAATGAGATGAGTAAGTCCATATAACTAAACATATCTGCTTATGTTTTCTAGTTTACCGAACAGTAAAATCCGATAAATGGAATTAATGGCTTTTACCCTATGGTTTTATTTAGTCTTATTTAATTTTGTAGGTAACGCAAAAACCAGATAAATATAAATTATGGTTTCTACCATAAATATTATAAAGTGATTTAGAAAAACTTATTCAACAGTAAATAAAAATAAATAAACTTATGTGGTTTAAGTGTGAGGTAAAAATATTTTTTCTTCCGATAAGTCCCCTTTGGGTGTTTTAGTATTGCAGTTTTGAAAAAATACCCTCACTTATTGGGTAACAGCACCAAAGAAGTAGTAGTTCTACTGCGATTTTTGCTACTTGGATGATACCATTGGAAAGAGCGTAAAATTTCGATTAAGATGAGCCAAAAAAGTCAATTTGTGATTTTTGCCTACTTATTGGGTTTTATCACTGGACCCTCGATATCTTTTTTATTTTTTAACCGATTTGAATGAAACAAACACTAAAACCTCCGGGGGACTTGCCGTAATAAATAATCGAAAACCGCATCTAAATCGGTTACGCCGTTTCGGAGTTGACTGCGTACAAACGCCCGACAAACAGACAAACAGACAAACAGACAAACAGACAAACAGACAAAAATTCTAAAAATCATTGTTTTGAGTTTAGAATCATAAACGAAACACGAAACACTATTTTTTTCTTGAAAATATTAAATGTACAGACACGGCTAGTCTACGATTTTATTATATGTATAGATGTATAGATTGTTTAGCTTATACGCTGTTGGATGTGTCAATATATAATAAATAAATAAATAAAAAACAAACTCTTGAGCTACAGAAGGTAAAGATCGGCTTATTAAAATTTGACTAACCTGCATACGTCACGTATAGAATATACTTTCTATTACCTCAATATCCTTTGGAGTATACACATGAACAGTATAAATGTGGAAAATCTTCATTACCACACGCGACCCGTAACTCTTGTAAAATCCATTTAAAAGGTCGAATATATCATCTGAAAAAATAATATTAAAAGAGCATATATATATCATACAGAGGAAAACTTTTGTAACGTCACGTGACGTCACAATTCCTACATCGCGAAGTTTAAATATTTTCGTCGCTAAGCATATAACTATACAACTTCCAAACAACAATCCTCGGTGCCTAACGGCCGGCGAGTCCTGTGGTTCGGACTGCTCGAGGATCCTCCCTTTTCGTTGGAGGAATAATACCATCCTCCACACTTTGTTTGTTTAACATTCGAAAGCTAAATCATTCACAAGTAACAAAGGCTATAAAGGTATTTTATAGGCTATAATATGTATGTATAACATTATGTTACAGGAGCGAAGCCGCGCGGGTCATTTAGTTAAATAAGGTTAAAAACAGTCGAATTCAGAACCTTCTCCTTTTTTGAAAGGCGGTTAAAATAGTTCTTATCTAAATAGTATTCATTTTACTGACCAATTCCTTAATTTCAATTTTAGACTTAAAGGTTACGAACTCCTAAAAGTTACGAACTCAAAGTGCAAAAAAACCGACTTGCCAATTAAAGACACATTCTAATGGGCACTTATTTTGGTTTAGTTCGGTTCTTAAAATGCCGCAGTGTCAAATGAAATATTGTAAAAATAATGGTAAGTAGGTATACATTTTTTACGATGACATGGTTGTAAGATTAAACTTAAAACGGTTCTAAAACATTTCTCTCCGTTTACTAGGAATCAAATGTACCTATGTAGTATAGTCGGAATTTACTTTGATTTTGTTTGTGACACGCACAGATTAAAGAATAAAAGGTAGATGGAGTGTTCCCAAGACTCGAGTGACGCTAACTACACGTACGTAGAACATACGTTTTGAAGAAAAATTACGAAGCCTCGTGACATGTCACATCAAATTAAACAAACGTTTTTGTATTTGTTTTTGAATTTTGTATTTGCTTTTCGACGTCACTCTAGTCTTTGGCAACCTCCATATGCCCTTTATTCTCAAAATCAAAGTAAGATGGAGTGTTCCGAAGACTCTAGTGACGCTAACTAATCGTACATACACGTGCATCTGTGTGAAGGAAAAATTACGAAGTCCTTATGACGTGTTTTGTCAAACTACATGAACATTTTTGTATTTGCTTTTGAAGTTTGTATTTACTTTTGGCGTCACTCGAGTCTTCGGCAGTACTCCATCGGCCTTTTATTCTCTATTCGTGAAGCATACTTTCGTTTAGTCCCAGGAATATCGGCAAGCAGCCCAGGACAGGCCACCGCGGCGGCCCCGGTAGCGCATCTAACTGAGGGTGGGTTTTGGAGAAATATTTACAGTATATGTAAATAATGACTACGGCGATCGCGATCTGCCACAGCATGGTTGCTGAAATGCCCAGGAATGTTATTTTAATACTATTTAGTTTGCTGGTTCCAATGTTTTTTTGTTACAGTAGGTAAGCGAAGCATGCGGTTCACCTGATGTTATGTGACTGACCGCAGCCTATGGACATCTACAACATCAGTGTCATAAATGTCTTGCTGGATTTGAAGCGGAGGGGATCAGGAGAGGCTTAATGGGAAATCGGGAGAATAAAAGAACAGGATGGGAGGGGATAGAGATGGGAATACGAACTTTCGGGCCCCCGCTCACCGTAACAAAACATAGTGCAATACTGCTTCATGTTGATCTTTTACCGGGGGAGTGGTAATTCCACCGGTGCGAGATTAAATGTGATGTTATGCAGCAGAATTACCCTCTGTCGCCTCTTACGACACCCACGGCCACGTGAAGAAACGGGGTGGCGACTTATTCTACGGGTAAAAATGAATGCCTAGACGAGTTAATGTTAGTATATATGTCTTATATAACCCGCTCTTTGTACGTATAATTAATATGTCAACGCAACCATGTTACTATAAATAGAAATATTTATATTGCTCTTATCACAACTTGTAAATATCCTGTTTGATTCGATATTTTATGAGATACAATAAAATCTTAATAAAGTAAAACATACTTCCTGTACTTCCTTTTTTGTAGAATCCGGGATAGTCCAGTAAAATGCAATATTCTGGACTAACCTTGGGTCTTTCAAAGGATGCAATTATATTTTTTCGATATCAAATATGGGGGGAGGGTAAGTGTGCAAATATAGATTTTGTCACCGGATACTCTCATACGCGGTTCTTATAAACTCATGTCTATAATATAGTCATTGTTACCAAAAACTAGAATCATTGCACCTACTTATGAGTTAGAATAAATTTTTAATGAATGGATAAATAATTATAAGTTAAACTAAATATTCGAAGGCTTTCAAAAACATTGAGCTATAAACATATAGTTTGATCTCTACTCAGAGCTAAACCTGCTTTTTAACAAAAAAAAAACAAATAAAACCGCTGCATTTCCTAGCTAAACATTTAAATTGTTATGGAATAATTTCTGCTTTTTTATCTCTAAATATCTGTGAGAGAAATTAACGTGAATTCCAAAAGATGTTTTCTCACCCTATGAAGGAATTTTAAGGCAAGATAAGAAGTTCGCTAGGTCAGCTAGTAATTAAATAAAAATGCATTTCTATTACCTTAACACAACTCGAACACAGTAGAACTATCAATATAATGTAAACATGGATCTGCACTATCGAAGTATTGCCAAGAGCGTTTATTTTTTTGCACAGTATTACAAAAAAATATTTCGCATAATTACGTCGTGTGATATCAGATTTTTGTATTTAAATAATCTTTGAAATGAAATTGCATACAAAACTAAACTACTGTCCTCCTTTAAAATATTGTATTTAGTACTAATAAAATACATCGTGTAAATTTTCGTTTCAACTGGTAACACTTTATTGTGCATTCCGTAAATTACTACCGTATGGTTAGAAAAATAAGGGCAACTATTGCTTGAGGTTTTCTAGCCAATGAAAACCCAATTTTCATGGTGTGGTAAATAGGTGAATTCTTATGATTGTGTGAGAACTAGCGCGCACGGTTCTAATACAAATATAAGTACGTTATCATTCTGACCTTTTCTCTATTCTGTGGTTGCAGATATACTTAACGTAGTCTATGAGGCATCAAAACGGCGAATACCACCAACTCAAATTTTATTAAATCATTTACACTGCTCACAAATTTGATGTATGATGATATTGATAAATATTATTATTAGAGCGCGCACGATACCATTATTTTGAAGCTGCGACTGACACGTGCGAAGGCTAGAACCAATATACTTAATAATTTTGTATGCAAATGCAGAGATAGTAGATATCAAACCAGTTTTTACCCAAGCAAGATTTATTCGAATTATGGATTCAAAAATACGACTACAACCTTGAAAATAACTGGCAGCTTGCTCTAAGATACGAGTAATGTATAGATCAAGACGTGTTATACCACACTCGGCTATATTTATATGCCCCGGCTACCTCCGTAACCACCCTACCGACTTCGCTCTCCTCAAACTCAAAATTTATTTATCTATCCTATTCGCTTACAAAATTTTATTAAGATCAATTACACAATATAAATATCGTTGGACAAACATTTACCTACTTGAACCCTCCTACTTTCGTAACCTATTTGAATCAGTACATTAAAATAATTTCTTTTATTGTGCTGTTTTCGTTACCCCTACAAACTTCGCTTATCTTCGAACTCAACATTTTCTTTTTTCTAAACTCTAAAACTATTCGCATACAAAATTTTATCAAGATCGGATAATCGATAATCCACTCGGTCAACTTTTTCATACTTACACCACAGATTAGAGAAAAAAAGGCAGATGGAGCGCGCCGAAGACTCAAGTGACGCTGAAAAGCAAATACAAAAACGTTTGTGTAGTTTGACGTAACATGCCACCGATGTGCACGTATACGTACGAGTAGTTAGCGTCACTTGATTCTTCGGCACACTCCATCTTCTTTTATTCTCTAATCTATGACTTAATCAAATATACAGTTGGAAACAAACATACACAGGAATAACATAAAACAAAAATACCTTACTCTAAATGCTACAATTTGGTGACAAAAATGAAACAACGTCTACAAATAAATATTTTATTAAGGGTCCGGCGGTGCATAAGAAAGACCGATATTCTTCAATTCACAGTCCTCTTGCAAGAAGTCCTTTATCAACAACTTTTTCAAAGCAGTTCGTCGAACCTGCGTAAGCAATGTTTTGTCAATACAATTGAACTTATAAAGAACTCGATTGGTATAAGAAAAATGAAATGTGAATCTGTATTAAAGGCCTGATAGTAAAAAAAAGCTTTGCATCCGTTTTCCTTCTCACATTAAAATATTACCGTGTCTCGTATTTTCGACATAAATATCTGTGTGATTATTTTTCTAAGCAGTAAAATGAACATTTTTGTAGGAAACGCATGCAAAGTTCCTGACTTCTGACTATCCCCTTAACTAAGCATGGCTTTGTACCGATATGCTTCCCCGCCCCTTAATTAGGATCCCCGAGAGAAAGAGGCTTATTTACGTTGTATGACATAGTTTTCAATGTGAAACATTGAAAAGAAAAAAACAGTAGCACGTTTATAACTATGCTTAGAAACTCTTGGAAAGATGGAACTTAACTACATTTACCTTCTACACTCTAAAGCGTTGATTTTTAACGTCTATTTATTTGCCGAGACGAAACAAAACAAAGGCAGAACGCGGTTATCGTATATAATCGCGGTCCAGACACCAAATATGGTCACAAATTCGTTCACAGTTTCACACACGTTAAATTTCATTTCAAACAAGACAATTTAAGATAACAGTGCTAAATCTAATAAACTCAGTCAAAATCGAAGCACAGCGATATGTTCAATAGTTTATTTAGACTAATTTTATTCATTTTGAATTTAAATTAATATTTACCAAACCACAAAAATAGATAAGTACATCATTTATTCAAATTTTAAATCACTAGTGAACGCTATAAAAGCTGTAAGCAACCCGTCTACACATCGGCAGAAGCATACGCGGACGTCATCTGTCGTTGGACGGCGGTTTCATTGTCAGACGTAAATTACCTACTATGGCTGTCTACGGATAGACATATCACACCGTCTTCACGACTGTGAACTGCGTCTGCTGATATGTAGGAGAGGCTTTAGAGCTGATGCAGCAATAGCTTTAAATTCAAAAGAAGAGATCTCCAAACGCAGGTCGCCGTGAGCCTTTGGATCTATCTCCACCTTCAGCTTAGGGTCGATGTAATAGAAAACCAATAGTTTTCATCGATAGTATTCCTCACCGCAAGAGTCTATCCCTTGGCCTGCCTGAGCTTCTCACGTATGAACATCATCTCTTGGCGAAGGTCGCCTTTGGGTCTACCTCCACCTTCAGCTTTGGATTCATGTTCAAGAACAAAAAGTTTCAATCGATTCTTTTTCTTACCTCAAGATTCTGGCTCTTGGCATGCCTAAGTAGGCACTTCGCGTATGGATATCATTACCGGACCCACGGTGGGGTCTTTGGGTCCATCACCACTTTCACTCTAGGGTATATAAGAGAAAATTATAGGTTTTCACCGCAAGAGTTTGTCCCTTGGCCTGCCTGAGCTCTTCACGTATGAACATCATCTCCAGGCGAAGGTCGCGGTGGGCCTTTGGGTCCATCTCCACCTTCAGCTTAGGGTCGATATAAAAAACAAACAATAGTTTGAATCTATTCTATTCCTTACCGCAAGAGTCTGTCCCTTGGCCTGCCTGAGCTCTTCATGTATGAACATCTTCTCTTGGCGAAAGTTGCCTTTGGGTCTATCTCCACCTTTAGCTTTGGAGTCATGTTTAAGAACAAAAAGATTCAATCGATTCAATTTACAACAAGATTCTGTCTCTTGGCATGCCTAAATAGGTACTTCGCGTATGGTCATCATTCCCGGACGCAGGTCAGTTTTACCCTACGGTATATAAGAGAAAAAAATAGGTTTTTACCGCAAGAGTCTGTCCCTTGGCCTGCCTGAGCTCCTCACGTATGAACATCATCTCCGGGCGAAGGTCACGGTGGGCCTTTGGGTCCATCTCCACCTTCAGCTTGGGGTCGATGTTGGCGAGTTGCTGGTCGCTGGATTTGTGGTAATACAATAATTAAAAACCAAGTTTGAGTCGGACATGGGTACCTTTATCTATTTTCAATTTAACAAAATTTTGCACCGACTTTGTATAGATTTCAACAATAATGAAATAAAAGTTATTTTCTACTTTTTAGAAAAAAAAATGTCAATAATGTCACTAATAAAAAAAAAATTTATTAGTGACATTATTGTAAAATTATAATTTCTAAATTCTAATTTAAATGACTTGCCTGGAACTAATGTTTTTGCACGCCAATATATTGGTAAGTGTGTCGGACTTTAAAATGTAATACTAACTGTATAACCGCATTTGAGCAATAAAGGATTTTTTTATCATTATTATGACTAACCTAACCCTACACCTAAAAGTATAACTAGTACAATGTAACTAACAATGATTACAAACAATGTAATTATGATAATGATACTATTAGCCACTATGTAATGTAAATAAGTTTATGCAATGCTGCAAATAATCTTCTCGGAATACAGATACTTACCAATTAAATTATTATATACTAGCTGATCCGCGCGGCTTCGCTCCCGTACCATAATGTTATTTATATAGCCTATGTTACTCGTGCCTTACGTAGCTTTAGAATAGTGAAAGAATTTTTAAATTCGGTGCAGTAGTTTCTTAGCCTATTCATTACAAACAAAGTTATTATTAGTGCAGATTGTATTAACCTATGAATGGTAATGTTAGCATCGGTGTCTTGGACTCTGATAAGATATTACTAAATTAATTTACGTACAAATTCGCTCCGACATCCGCTTCCAAAATTCCCGCCTCTTCCAAACTTTCAGGTTCCGCATCATCTTCGTCGTTTTTGTTAGTAGACATATTACTTTGATTAATTAATTAAGTATTAAAAATTAAGATATTAATTATTTTCAATGGTCAATAAAAATATGTATTTCGTTTCATTGAAAAACAAATAAAATATTGTTGACAAATTGAGGATGATCTTGATTCTTGACCAATTTTCAGATTTTGACAAATCATCAAAATTTGCATTTCGAACACAATTCTTGAACTGCGAACATTCCATGGCCAAAAATGTATAAATGGTAAAATATTATAAAAAATTACTGTCGACAATAAAATAGATGATATTATTATTCATAAATTTCCAATTTACTGCAATCTATATTTTTTCGATTATAACTATATTATGGAAATTTAAAATTGTGACATCTATTGAGATGTTAAGGAACTAATTAAAATCAATGTATAGTTTTAACATTTTCAATCATTATTATGAATTAATATTTTTGATTTAAATCTATTTTCTATTCATTTTCCTGTTGAATTAAGAAGAATACTTTATTACAAACTTGTTTCTAAAAATAACAACAAAATCTGGGCTTTTTAAATTTCCATCTTTGCAATGTCACACGGAATAGAATAACAGTACTTTTATTTAATCTGTGATAAAGGGTGAGTGAACTGCCTCATTGTTATTTATTGCATTTGACTCTAATAATACATTAATTAGCCGTTTTACGGGTACAGTGAGTGCAATAACATACATAACAGGTCGTGACAGCCATGCAGATGTGAGTAATATCAGAGGTGTGGCGCGTTGTTGTGGGGCGTTTTGTTATATCTTAGTGCTGTGACGTTTGGTGTTAAGAAAAAATATTCCTATCTCGACACAAGATGACCGAGTACAAATTAGTTGTGGTAGGCGCTGGCGGCGTCGGTAAATCAGCGTTAACAATACAGCTGATACAGAACCACTTCGTGGACGAGTACGACCCGACGATCGAGGATTCATATAGGAAGCAAGTGGTGATCGATGGTGAGACTTGCCTGCTGGATATTTTGGACACGGCAGGTCAAGAGGAGTACTCAGCGATGAGGGACCAATACATGCGAACGGGGGAAGGGTTTTTACTGGTGTTTGCAGTGAACAGTGCAAAGAGTTTCGAAGACATAGGCTCGTATAGAGAACAGATAAAACGTGTGAAGGACGCGGAAGAAGTGCCGATGGTATTAGTTGGTAACAAGTGTGATTTGCAAGCGTGGGCTGTGGATATGGCACAGGCAAGAGAGGTGTGTATAACTTGATTATTTTTTCATACAGACTGTCACTATAATATTTTATTAGTAATCTTTAATAAGCCTTATTCATGCTTTGACAAACAATAGCATAACAAACCTATTTTATCCCTGTTTTTATTACAAAAAAACAAAGTATGACAGTAGTTTTTGCGTTAGCCTCGAAAACCTATTTGAATAACGAACTCTGTATATATTATGACACTTACAAGTGGTTATTAAATTAATTTTATGTTGCTCAATGTTTACAAGTGGCAGTTGCTTCATACTCTAATTGCAATTCAAAATTTTAAATACATTTCTTGAGCAAGCATCCAGTTATGATTCAACAACAATCTAATAGGTACTAATTTTACTTATAAATGATGTTTTCAACATTTATTTTAATAGAAAAGATTTAAGTTTAATCTAACATTAACATTTGTATTTTGTTATTGTTTTGCCATAGGGAAATGCTAGTAAGTAAGGCTAGACTATGCGGAGTATAAATGTCTATTTTATTTTATGTAGACAAATACCTCCACTATATGTTACACTAACACGCAATGTTAATAATCAATCCTAAACCAAATAATGCATTATAGATAGAACATATAAATAGTGTATTAAGAATTGCTTACGTCATTTTATAATATCTATCTATTATCATTTTATAACTACATTCCTGTGCAATATTATTCAAACACAATTGGAAGTTTTGGAATTATTCAGATACAAATATCCAAACATACAAACTTTCACATTTATATTATTTATAGGATTCTTTACATCTGCTTACTATCTGACTATATTATTTCTAAATTATTTTTCTATGCATCTTTATCTTTAATAGTCACTAGCGACTCGCCCCGGCTTCGCACGGGTTTAATGGATGATATTATACATAAAAACCTTCCTCATGAGTTACTCTATCTAATAAAAAAAAACCGCATCAAAATCCGTTGCGTAGTTTTAAAGATTTGAGCGTTCATAGGGACATACAACATGACACATGACAGAAAAAGCGACTTTGTTTTATACTATGTAGTGATTTTCCACTTCTTTGAATTATTCTAAAGGCGCCTTGAAAGAAGCCAATTTGGAAGATAAACATTTTGACTTTGACTATTTAATTAATAGTTTAATATTGATAGCAAAAGGATTATTTTTATTAGCCTAGCCTTATTAAACACTAGATGCACATTTGCTCCTGATGCTCCTTGCCATGATGTTATAGCCTATCAACATCTAGGATAATGTAGGATTCCAATGGTTAAAGAATTTCAAATTGGTCCAGTAGTATTTGGTCAGAGCCTATTCTATGCAAACAAACAAACAAAAAATCAAATCTTTCCTCTTTATAATATTGGTGTTGATTATTACATATTACCTTATTTGTCCATTCTCCACCTCCATATCATATTTTTATAAATTCAAAATGTCTGTAGCAATGAGTTCATTTAGCAGATTAATATTTATTAACCATGACTCACACATGATTTGTTTTGCCCCGTCTGTCTGTGAATCATTCTAATCTTTATTCAACACAAAGTATTTTGTTACAAGAATCTAACAATAATTATGACAGTGATAACATTGTTTACAATAATTATTGTAAATTTAATTTGTTACATCATAATTGTTTTATGTAAATAAAATTTTGTGCAAGTGATTAATTTTGTTACTGTGTAAGATTGTAACAAATTGCAATACCTAACATACTATTAATTATTTTATAAATCTGATAACTTTTTTGTTTTTTTTTTATTCTATATTTTTAAAGGGGTTTTTACTTTTTATCCTCTTGAATATGTCATACCCACTTTAAGTTATAAAATAATTTAAACCTGATTTGATAATAATTTACACCCTAAAAGAGGTAACTGACATTCACTCTTTGACAATTTTTTTTTTATTTTATTATGTTGTACAAGATAGTAGAATAGGGAATTAATTTTAAATAACAAGATATTTTGCTTTCTAAATTTATATTTTTAACATAAGCTAACTAAAATATTTGTGCTAAATGTGCAGTGTTTTGTATAATTTAGGTAACATTTGAGATTACATTGTAAGATTAGAATTAAATTATAGTACAGAGGTTTTTGCTATAACAAAGTTAGAACTATAGCACTTACTCCCATAGTTTAAAGTGGCTTTGCTCCCATAGTTTAAATTTATATAACTTAAAGCCTTTTTTGATTAATGGTCTATCTAACACAAAAATGATTTCCAAATCCAAGCCAGTAGATCTGGAACTTAGCAGATTTAAACAAATTCCTTAGCATTATATTATAAGTATGGATTAATTTTAAAAAATTCCCACAAAATACTTAGTTTAAGAAATAATAAGTCTATATAAAGTTGGAGAAAATCCTTGTTAAATTGAAAATAGCTAAAGGCGTCGACTTACCAACGGTGAGGTCCATAAATGCCTGAAATATGTTGTAACATATATAAAAAAATATGGTCGAATTGAGAATCTCCTCCTTTTTTTTGAAAGTCGGTAAAAAATAAAGAAGTCTTGAAGAAATTGCTCAACAGTGATAAGGATGCCCCATTGCCTTTTCCTCAAATTTTATTCATATGATATTTTGTATGTGTGCATAAAGTTATTTACATTCAATTCAAATAAGAAAACGGTAACAATAAATTTCAACATAATTTATGTATGCTTTTATCAACCTGCTATATCTTATCAGATTTTTATAAAGTTTTATGTCAAAGAATTAATCCATCCACTTCTGTACTAATGAGGATATTACTTATGTAATATGATTATGCTTCAACTAGTTCAAACTGTACATCTCTGTTGAAACTTGTTTTCAAGACAGGAGTTGAATTATTCACAACTTAGTTATATACATTTCACTAGCTGATCCGCGTGGCTTCGCTCCCGTAGTATAATATTATATAGTATCTATTTTCCGGGATAAAATATAGCCTATACGGATTCGGAAGAATCCCTCTAAGTAATGGTATAAGAATTTTTGAAATCGGTTTTTGGGCCTATTCAATTCAAATATACATAAATACAAAGGTTTCCTCTTTATAATATTAGTATAGAAGTATAGATAAAATGTATACATGCCAAATTGACAAAAAATGGAATGTGGTTAACATAAATTTAATTTTTTTAATGAATATATTTGATTCCACTTGATTTTATGCAATGGCTTTAATATCCGGCTTCTGCCCAAAAATTAATTGAGTTTGATTTATCTTAAACTAGCGACCCGCCCCGGCTTCGCACGGGTTTAATGGATGATATTATACATAAAAACCTTCCTCATGAGTTACTCTATCTATTAAAAAAAACCGCATCAAAATCCGTTGCGTAGTTTTAAAGATTTGAGCGTTCATAGGGACATACAACATGACACATGACAGAAAAAGCGACTTTGTTTTATACTATGTAGTGACAAATGTAGAAATACCCGGGTCTATAGCTTATGTGTCATAGAATAAATAATAATATTATATAAATAATTACAGTATCGAACTATAAATATTTCATAACACTCATGCTTAACTATTGCCTTGCTGATTTATTTGTGACTAGCTTTCCGCCCGCGGCTTCGCACGCGTGGGCTACTAATTTCTGTATTTTTTAGAGGCGCACAACAAAAGTTTAAAAAATTACAGCCACAGGACCCCTGATATATG
>LQNK01001173.1:277832-287974 GCA_001586405.1 Phoebis sennae | reverse complement strand
TTTAACCATGGTTTTGGTATCTATAGAACATACATATTGCATACCAATTACTCTTTTTGAAAAATATTCAATGTACAGAAATGGTTCGGTTACTCTTTTATTATATGTATAGATGTTATAACCAAAATATTTTGGGGTTGATCCTCAGTAGACACAAAAAATGTATTAGTTAGACAAGACACTCCTTCTTGCATTAAATAAAAACTGATTGTCAAATTAATATAACATCCCCCAAATTCGCGAAAAGGGGAAGAATATTCGTTGATTGAATATTGATTTCTTTTTTAATTTAATTCTTCTAACTCAAATATGTAATGAAATGATGACTTTTTGTTGTTTTCTAAAATGTTTATAATAGACAACAATAAAACGTCCATATTTTTATTGTTGTCTAAAATAAACAGATTTTATTTTAATTTTTTTATTATTTATCTGTCAAATAATTAAATATCCTACCAATTTCAAACCGAACCTACTACGCATTCCAGGTGGCGCGGAGTTACGGCGTGCCCTTCGTAGAAACGTCAGCTAAGACCCGAATGGGTGTCGACGACGCGTTCTACACGCTCGTGCGTGAAATCCGCAAGGTATCGTTAATTTATATATATTTTTTTGTACTGGGCAGGCGAAAGAGAATCGTTCCACCTTATTTTTTATGTAACTGCGGGCAAGCGGAGCATGCGGTTCACCTGATGTTTAGTGACTGACCGCAGCCCATGAACTACAACAGCAAAGTGTCGCAGATGTTCTGCCGGCAAGAAGGAATAGCTTGATGTTAAACGTTTATCGTAGCCCATGAACAAAAAGCACCGGGCTCTGCTAGCCTTTAGAGAAGAAAGTGGATAAGGGAAGGAATTATGAAGGGTAAGATAAATAAAAAATAGAATTGGAAGAAGGAAGAAATGGGATGGGATTACAAGTTCACCAGATGAATATATAAATATAACTTCCAGGACGCAAGCTTGGCCCAATTCGTGTCAAAGCAATGCTTCACGCTGACTCTTTATGCATTTTTTGTATGTTTGTATTGAATTTAAAACTCCGAGCCCCTTATCTGCGCAAGAAATAGTACAATAGATTATCCCAGTACAACTATACCACTTTACATTATTTTTAGGCCTTACTTTTTTCTAACGTTGAGTACCGAATGTTTTAACAAAAACATGGCAATGGGTTGCCATGAATAACTATAGGATTGTCATCCCAGTTGTGCCTATTCTAATAATTGTATTTCTCTTTCAAGGACAAGGAGAGCCGCGGCAAGAAGTACCGGCGGGGAAACAAGCTCGGCTCCCGGCGCACTTTCAAGTGCACGCTATTGTAAGCTAGGTTAGTGTATACTCCTGTACAGTGTGGTTTTTACGGTTCTACCTAAGTGTCCACGTGCCAGCATCAAAATTAACAAGTCACGTTATTCACGATTTTAGGGGAAATGTAACCTAAAGGCCTGTCCACACGGACAAACTTGGTATCACGAACTTGCTTGAAACTTATGATTCCGGTTTTACACCATTTTTTTTAAGAAATAATTGTGTGTAACTTTAGCTCATATTTGTATTGTAATGATATCATTTTTTTTATGATGATAATTGATAATTTATAATGTATGACAATTTAACAAGGTTAAAAATATATTTGATAGATTGTAGTGTCACTTCTTGATGGAAATGCACATTAAGAATATTATTGAATAACTTTTTGACATAGACACAACATGCTACATATTTCTGATGGAAAAGGGCTAAAGTCTAAATAGCACTTTCCGGGCTAAATCATTAATCAACAGGCCCATTTACCACAAAAAGGGCGAACACTCGCTCCAAAACGTCACTGTCACATTTGATGGTTCGTGACAGTCCGTGATACCAGGTGTGTCCGTCTGTACACACCTTTACTGTGTACGAAATGTCAAATCTATCAGTAGTGTAGCGTGATTGATACAGACATCCAAACATCTAAACTGTCACATTTGTCATATTAGTAGTAGGGTTATTGTACAACAGATAAAGAATACACTTTACATGTACATAGATAAAAGAATTTGGTGTATCGTTCATTATTGGAAGTTACAGCGTTACATATGGTTTAAGAATTGAAGAACGCTGTTGAATAGATCACTTGACTTTCTATACAAAGGACTTACGTTAAATCAGATGTATCTAATGTATATGATGCCGAATTGTGGACACTTAGCTTAAAGTGAAGAGTAATTTGTATGGGAATCTTCTTTGAATAAATGTTGGTCTTGAAATATAATCATCAATGTTACTATATTCAAATAACAGTTTAAACTAGCACTCTTGTAATAAACAATTTTATACCTTATCTATGATTTACCGCAATTTTGGAAATGACGTTATAAGTTAGTTTTAATTAACTTACAAAAATCTTGTCTTGTTTTGTCAATGGGAATTCTTGGTAAAGTAGGATAAAAAAACACATGAAATACAGAAGCATAGAGTAACAATATATACGATGTTTTTAAATTCCTAAATTGTTAACCATTTCGTATTAATTTTTGATATTGTACAGTTAAAGCAATGATAATTGCGTAATTTTTACATTTTATTTTTAATTTGCTACATATACATTAATTATAATAAACGCTTCATAAGTTGCCAGCGACAATAATATCATAGATATTTTGATTATTTTTTTCTTGTAATTTTTTGCAAATGTTACTATCAGAGTATTGTGATACCAGTGCCATGAATGTAGAGTAGAAAATTTACGATTTTTCTTACATCACAATTTTTATAAACATGCCTTTTTTTATAATAAGATTGACAATCATGTAATTTCTTATAAAGATTTCCATTTCTTTAGTTGTATGCACAAAATCCTTTTTACTTTTTTATCACTATATAACAGCTATTCTATTATTCATAATATAATGTTGAATTAACTGATAAAGACCACACTGTATGTTAGTTATATAAGATAATGAATTATATGTATTAATAATGGTTCTCTTAAATGTTTATTTTACTACCTACCATCAAATAATATAATTATCAATTTAATAAATTTGTCAAAATATTCTGTGGTATACATATTGCTTGGGAGGTAAATTGTATAATTAATAAATAGTAAATAATATATTAATGCGTATCAGCTCTGCAAGTATTTTGACTAATTTTTCTAATATTAAAAAATACTTTGGTACGAGCTCGGAATTTTATTTAATCTGTAATTTAATACAGCCTTACATTTTTTAACTGTAGTCTGTGATTACCTCCCATAAGCTGTGTAATTTGTAAATGCTATAGATATCGAGTAAGGGATAAGAAATAACTATGTAAAAGGCGGCTTATGTGCGACTTGTTAAAAATCTATGCATTTTATGTCAATAGACCGAAAACAAAACATTTGCTCATTTTTGACATTTTAAAAAATACTTATATATTTATGTATAATCTTCCACCCGAAAAACATCACAGTATGATAGTTGCAATAGTTATTATAGCTTATGTTTAGTCTTATGTACAATACTTCAATACAATTGAGCAGAGGTTCCCAAACTATGCGTTGGAGTATAATATAGTATAGAGAGAAGTATAGGCCCGATTATCTGTCCCCTTAAACCTATTTGAAATTGACAAAAGTCATAGCAAAGGCTATCCGTCGACGGTATATTGAAATCAAAGTAAGTGCAAAAAGATAAATATGTCTCACTTACGGCCATATTCAATAATGTATCAATGATTATGGATAGATTGTTATGTCAAATTATGTGACAATAGATTGACAAAAGTCATAGCAAATGTATCCGTCGATAGAATATTGAAATCAAAGTAATTGCAAAAAGATAGATTTGTCTAACTTTAGTATGCAAAACAAGGGATAGATAGAATATTGAAAACGGCCGTAAACCTATAACTAAATACGTAAATAGTTTGGGAACCCCTGCAATAGAATTTATTCATTCATTATTTGATAATATACTCGTGAAATGCAAATATTTTTAACATTGGGGTACGTTGTTTTATCAAATGGCAACCTTTGCTCTTTCGTGTGGCAACTTCGTGTATTATTGTCTATGTCATATCATGTCGGTTGAAGCGATTAGGAATGTTAAAATATCGGGATATCAATAGGATAGTTTAGCAAATGATCCAATCCACGTTGAACCAGTTTCGAATTATTTGACTTTGAAGTTTTTTACATTATAATGTTATATTCACTATATATGGGTTCATATATAGTATTTATATGAATGCCACAGTTTATGACGACCCGAATCGTGCAGTGGATACAGCAATGGTCTATTGCGCCGGAGGGTGTGGGTTCGATCCCCACGAGTAGAAAATTATTATGTGATGAACATTGTAATTTTCTACTATAGTATGTATGTATTTACAAAAAAAGTATGTTTAAGTACGTCTATCAGTTATCTAGTTTCCATAGTACAAGCTTTACTTGGATCTTGTTGCTGATTGAAAGTACCTCCTCTTCAATATGTGTAGCTCAATTTTGATGTTGGTGTGGGTTGGATCCTTTCTGCTTAACTAAGTCCAATTATGACGTAAATCAGGGTTCGACCATAGATAAATAATTTGCTTTGCTAATTATCAAGCCGATGTAAACGGTGTTTAAATGAAGTGTGCAGTAAAGGCAACTTGCAGTCGTTTACCTGTAAACGATTTTTTAGTATCAACGTGATATATCTCCGCTTATAGTGCAAAAATCTTATAGTGTAACTAGCATTGGATAAACCCGCGTATCTGACAAATGTAAACAGCACGACGCGACGGTTAAATTCAAAATTGTAACGGGTCATCTATGATAATAATACACAGAAAACATCAATCATTACTTGTTATATAATAATGAACTCTTTTGTTTTTTAAATTGTCCATTTGCCAATTAAAAAGTTTTATCTTCCCTTGTAAACTTGATTAAAAGCAGATACGCGTTATTATTGAATTCTAGTTACGCTGTTTGCACTATCGTTATAATATAATAGTATGTTTAACAAGGTAATAAATTATTCGAACCCTGTTTTAAATATTTGTTGTAAAAAACTAAGAACAATCGGATTTCAATTTAAACCGAAAAGTCTTACAACCGGAAAGTCGCACGGCGCAAACAAAAGAATACCGGTTCGCGAGAATGAAAGTTTCCCATATTTTTGTACTGTGACGATTGTTGTACATACATTTTGAATTTCCTAGGTTTAAGCTTCCGCAAATTCACGTTTCTTCGGCGGGCTACGAAAACCTCGCATGTGCATACATACAAATTTTACAAATGAATTTATCGAAATTAATTTGTGGTTTAATAATCATGTATATGTACTATATAACGACATTTTTCACGAAAATGAATTTTCACAAACTTGGCAACTTACGAGGTTTTTGTATTCCGCCGTCGTTTTCTTCATATAGATAGTGTAAAATGAATTCTAGTTAATATTTACGATTTATAAAGTAACTGGCACAGTTGATTTTGTGCAATATTCAATACTATATTATTATTGTGAGGGTGCATGGAATTCTGATAGTTGTGATGTAACTAGCGAGTTATTTTCAATATTAAAACTTACACAGATGCTAAAACATTTAAGCTATGAGAAAAAAAAATGTATTATTTGATAAATTAAGTAATACAGCTCATAGCTCAATAAAATATGGTTATCCAAAAATAAATATTTCGACTTTAATTAATTATATTGTTTATAAATAAAGTAATGCTTAGGTAATCAATGTTTGTTTAAATCCGTGGTTGATACGCGATTTTCTAGCTTCAAATAATAGGATTTGTTACTATTATATTTGTATGATTTAATATAATGCATGTTTATCTGTCAATATTTTAGGCTCAGCTCACACTACGGCGTATGAGTTGGTACGTCGTCTCGTTCGGTGTGTGCTAACCCTTATTTATTATGCATGTAAATCTGAGTAAAAACAAATATTTATCGATGAAAGGCGTAAAGCGTATAAACATGCTATATTATTTTTTTATATCTATACATTAAAACATTCTTTAATAATTTCGCGGTGTATTTTATATATGCACTTATATAATTACGTGTCTAGCGAAAAATAAATAAAAGTAATAAAAATTATTTGAAACATTACAAAAATATAATTTGAGATTTACTTATTTCTATCAGATTATTGATCACAATGATTTTTTTCAAAGCGATCTGTTTTTTTTTTCGAAGTTTTAACCGAAAAAAAATCTCCCCTAATTTTAGTGTATATTCCGCCCGGCTTCTTTCCCACTAATGGTCAAATAATAACACAAAAACATTTTTCAAATCGGTCCAATAGTTCCTGAGATTAGCCAGTACAAACAAACAAGTATCTTGGATTATTTTTCGCTAGATACGACTAACAAACGAACGTCGAGCAAGGTTGTGTTTACCGTTATACAATAATCGTTATAGGTAACACATATTAAAGAATAAAAGGCAGATGGAGTGTTCCGAAGACTCGAGTGACGCTAACTACACGTACGTACACGTGCATCTGTGTGTGAAATTTGAAAATACGAAGCCCACGTGACGTGACGTGTCAAACTAGACGAACATTTTTGTATTTGCTTTTGAAGTTTGTATTCGCTTTCGGCGTCACTCGAGTCTTCGGAACACTCCATCTGCCTTTTATTCTGTAATCTGTGGGTTGTAAGTAGACAATCTACCTATAACATTATCTATGCGAACGGCTCCATATTCTATAAGTTTCGTTTTAAGTATGCTAAGAGTTATTTTGGAAGCTTTTTATTTGCACAAAACGCATTTAGCCGCCATCAGATTTACTAATTATTGTGATATGTACTATTTTTTTATTAATTATAACCATAGAGCAAAAATAAGTAAAGAGCGTAATCAATGTCTACTCTTATGCCAGAAGATTGTCTATAACAATTTATAGACAGTTAATTATTATGAACAGATTAATAATTTTCTATTATACTTTTAAATATCATTGTATTTCACTATAATATCTATATTATTGTTGTTAAATAAGTCTACAGTTCATAATAACGTGTCGCTCTATACTCATTTATGGTCTTAAATTGTCACAAGCATAGTGTTTGCAGGTAAATGTATAAATTATCTATTTTAGCTCGCGTTTATCGTACAAACCTATATCTCGATCGCAAATAAAAAAAATTCGTTAAAAAATATCCAATTCGTAAAATTTAAACCATTTCTACATTTTTTGACGAATCATGATATAAACGTATTTTAAATAATGGTCATGAAATCCTGTATTTTAACACGTTTTTTAAATATAAATGTATGGAACCATATATTTGCTGTATATAATGACGTAAGCATAACAGCTCTGCTAACAGACTTCAATGACGATTACTATTGTACAGACGCAAGCGCAGGTCTACAATCTAAGTATACTATTACAACGCGCAAAGAGAGCATACCTTTATTTTTCCTTTTGAGAACAAAATAGGTACAGAAGTCAATCTCCACAATGCGCGTGAGCAACGCACACGCAGACACATTTAGCTACACGATATGTCGGGTCACGTCAGAACACTGAGCGCTAAAGTTACCCGTTGAGATACGAAATTGACTCTTGTACAGATACGTATATATAGAATGCGAATTATATAAATTTTCACTAAGAAAAATGAACTAAATATCATTAGATGCCTTACATCCAAATATTCAAGTAATTCTCAACTTCTATCAAGATGTCATTTTCTCCCTTATACAAGGTGTTACATAGCACTTTATTCGTTTATAGGATATTCAAAAGATAAAAAATAATGATTAGGGTCGGCCAGGCTTTGTTAATTCGTACATGTTCTGAATGTCCTATAATCGAATAAAACGCAAGGCCAACACCTTATATAGAGTGATATTTAGAATGATTTCAAGAGCTTTAAGTTGAGTATCGTTTCAGTATTTGGATTTTATACTTCAACATTACTTTCGCACACAAACTCTTTGTGAAGTTAAGAAGCACACGACGTGTGCTCCCGCTCTTATGTTATCAAATGTATAAAAATGGCATGCAATTACTTTATAGACATATAAAATGCTGTGTTGCCATCATACCAATGCTTTATGTACAAATTTTACGTCTCACAATAATTCCTTTTTAATCTATAAATATTTTTATCTATATAATATTATCTACTTTATTCATATAGATAAAACTATGTAGTTAAGAAAATATAGGTACAATGAAACAATGTAACGAATTTTATACCTGCGGTTTTTATCTAATAATTTGATTTGACAGTGTTTTTTTCTTTAGTTTTAAGTTACAGTTAGTATTGTGTACCTAGATAATTTACTTATTTATAGTTTAACGAAATAAAACTGCCATGGAAATTTAGTCTCACTTTTTTGCCATTAAAATAAATCATTTTTATACTTTATGCTATTAAAAATAATTGCTAGTGCAATAAATGCTGTGTAATCCGAAACTTGTTGATTTGTAAACAAACGCTAAGGCACAAAATAGTGGTAAAGACCATTGTAATTCTGTGAATAAGGCGCAGTGATTGTGCTTGTTGAGGTTAATAAATTGGCAAAAATTCATCCTCTTTTATTTCGTAACACTAGTTTTGTTACCATTTTTGGCAAATGTTATCAACTATACTTTAAACAACTGCGAAGAGTGGACTCTATCGACATCTGTCTTTCCGGAGATTTAATCTGGACCTCTTCAAAAAACAGATTATTTATTTGATGTAACAACAGGCAAGCGAAACATGCGGTTCACCTGATGTTAACCTGACTGAACCACAGCCCATGGACATCTACAACATTAAAGTGTCATAGATGCCTTGTCGGCTGGAAGTAGGGGGAAATAAAATAAAATTTGCTTCATAAAGATATATTAACGCATTTTAAAATGATAAAAAATAACTAAAGAGAAAATCGTAATGTGACGATTGCTCTCAACCCTTAACCATACCACCTGATAAATGTGATTGCAACTTAATTTGCACTATAAACATAAAAAGTATAATATACGAGGTAATTTGTATAACATTAATTATCCCAAGAACAACAGTGTTCTTTTTTACAAAACTCCCTCGTCCTTAACGATAATGGACGAAATGCCGATAGATAAATATTAGTAGTAGTAACCAATGTACACTGTGGATAAATATCAGGCAGTAGAACACGAACGTAAAAGTATAATTCTTCTTCTTTTAGTAAAAGTATAATTTAATTTCGACTAACTTTCATATGACATTTAAAGGTCGATGTTGCCAGTTCGGGTATTAAAGTTTCACAAACTGATGGATAAATAATTGTGTCATATTTTTTTGGATTTTAATTAAAGGAATTTGTTGTATCGTAGCTATTAGTCTTGTACTAACATTTACACCTTTTTAAGGTAAAACATGTCGGAAAAAAAGCTGTAGACTAGCACCAACCACTACCATGTCTAAAGCAAATAAATGCATTATACAAAATTTCGTAGAATATTAATTCATGTTCGAATTGATCCAACCCCTATTTGCGTAAACGTCGGTAAATACGTCGGGATAACCGACGGCGCAGGGCACCACGCCGTACGACACCACTCCCACGAGCACGCCGTTAGACGCCAGCGGACCGCCGGAGTCACCCTGCAAACCATACCATGTTTATCTTATAGGTACACAATCAAATTTGGTGAAATTATACTGTAAATCAGGGGTGTCAAACTTTTTTTATATTCTCTTTATTTATTTCTAATTGAATACATGTGTCGCCATCCCATTTTTATCCGTGGGTGTCGTAAGAGGTGACAGAGGGTAATGCTGCACAACATCTCCAGCAAGAAAAGAGTGGGAGCCGAGTATTGCACGATTGGGCCAAGCTCGCACCGGTGCAATTACCATCCCCCTAGCAGAAGACCGGCGTGAAGCAGTATTGCGCTGTGTTTCGTACGGTGAGCGGGTGCCCGCAGGCCTGTATTCTCACCCTATTCCTCTCCCGTGCTGTCCTACTCCTCTCCCAACTTCCTATCATTAATCCTTTCCTTATCCCCTCCCCTTCCTTCAAGCCGGCAAGGCATTTCAACACTTGCTGTTGCAGATATTCATGGGCTGCGGTCAGTCACTTAACATCAGGTGAACTGCATGCCCCGCTTGCCTGCTAAAACATAAAAAAGTGCGCAGTGTACGTGTTAAAAAATTATCGCCATCGTCAGGAAGTATCCGAA
>LQNK01001173.1:249840-260240 GCA_001586405.1 Phoebis sennae | reverse complement strand
AAAACCGGCGTGAAGCAGTATTGCACTGTGTTTCGTACGGTAAGCGGGTAATATGCAGCCGATTACCCTCAGTCGCCTCTTACGACCCACGGGTAGAAATCGGGTGGCGAAACACGTATTCTAACCCGTCGCCACACAGGTTAAATAATGCCATTGATATTTTCTTAGATACGGTACATAAGTTTAAAAGGGAATTACTTTCGATGGAACGAAATTCTTCATAATACATAAATAAGTATTTGATTTTCATATGTGAAATTTAAAAATATGAATAATATTCACATTTATTTGTATGAGATAGCTGCAGACTGTGTTTCTGCGATCCAATTATCAATTTAATTTAGTAGTGGTCGCCTATAATTGTGACAACACTAACACCCGTATTCTAAAAAGTTACCTTAATACTCGTCCACTCAACCACGGCTAAGGTTACGTCAAATATGACGTCGAGAAATATTATCCGGTATTCTTTGACATAACTGCAGTATCCACCAAAGAGGCCGAATAGTGACTGAAGTTGAGTGGAGTCGAGGAATGCTCAAGGCACGTATTAGAATACGGGTGTGAGACTGTAAATGTAATTTCACAAAACTTGCATGTCATGTTGACATACACTGTTAAAATGATCCTTAAAACAATAAATATCGTCAATATAAGTATCGTCTGTCTAATTAACAATATTTATTTATGTAGAAACCCATAACGGGACTAATTTTTTAATCGTTTAGTATTTATTGTATATCAACTGTTTCCGTCTCTTTTCGTTTTAGGTATCCGCGTTTCGTCCGACATCTTCATTGTAACATTGTGAACGTGTATCCTCTTTCGACAGAATTGTGGAACAACAACATTGCCATTAATTAATAAAATTGAATTGAACAATAAATAAATAAATGGCTAGATCATACCTAGTGTTGAGGAAGGTGTTGTCAGGCTGTTGTGTGCGCAGGTAGTTGCGTGCAACTGTGAGCGCGATGCGCGCGGACTCCTTCATCACGTCGCCGAGGTGGCCGGTCAGCTCCAGCGAGCCGGATGATGCTTTTTCTTCGTGGTGCGAGTTGCGGATTGCGGTCTCTATGTACAGGGTGCTCCCGCCTAGAAAATAATTGTTAATATCGACATAATATATTGACTAGCTGATCCGCGCGGCTTCGCTCCGGTAGCATAATTATATAAGATGTTTCATAGCTAGCGTTTCATATTTTTACAGGACATTCAGAACGTGCATCTAGACACGTTACAAAATAATGAAAACGCCAACCGTATGTTACTCGTGGCAAAATGTAGATTTTGAATGGTGAAAGAATTTTTGAAATCGACCTAGTAGTTATCGAGCCTATTACAAACAAACAAAGTTTTCCTCTTTATGTTATTAGTGTAAATGTAGCTTTTATATAAAAATTCTGCTCCCCCCATCTTGTAAATTGCCTTTACCTATACTATTATTGTAATATATCTTCTCCGCGTGTCCACACTAATATTATGAAGAAAAAACTGTTTATTTGGTTGTAATAAATAGGCTCAAAATTAAAATTGGACCGATTTTAAAAATTCTTTTACCATTGCTACTTTAAAATGCGTCACCATTGCCATTTTGCAGTTCTTCATATAAAATTCATAACATGTTATACGCATCCTGTTTCATGATCCATATTAGTCACATCTCTTTACTATATGAGGGCAATATTTAAAAAAAAATCACTTCACCTCTACTATCTATGGTCCATTATTCTATAGTCTATGGCGACTCACCCATAGCGGTCCACGCGAGGCCCATGACCACGCCGGGCGGCGTGACGTCGTACATGCGGTCGTGCTTGAACGTCGGCTTGCCCACCAGCTCCGCCAGGTTGTCGTCCGACACCACCAGCCTGTCCGCCTCTTGCTTGACTATCTTGAACGCTACTTTGCGGGCAATCTGAAAAAAAATTAATTAAAAAAAAAAAGATTTTTTACAAACCCATGCAATTTTTTTTTCATACTTACAAAAGGTAATGAAATGAAATGAAAACACTTTATTGTATAAATGTAACAAAATAAAAAATAGAATATATAAATAAAGGTATATGAAATAATTTAATTAAAACAAATAAAGTATGTTCTTTGCCATAAAACCTGGCGTCCATCGTATGGTTGCTAAAAATATATATAACCAGTACAATTAAGGTCTTAAGTTGGAGCATTTAATCTATATTCATAAATGTCTAATTATCTATACTAATATTACTAGTGGCTCGCCCCGAGCTAGATATCGGACCACGCGTCGTAATAAAGAAATCAAGATCTTTCATTTAATACCACACTCCACATATTTATATGAAAATCGCCCACTTCACCCACGCTTCGTTACCCCCCTCCCCCCACTTATTTTTTCCCTCATCTTCTTCTGACTAAAGTACTCGCCTGCATTTAATCAAGATCGGTTAAACAATACTCAAGTTATCGTCGGGCAAAGCTTTCATTCTATCATACATTCACGGGAACGGGAGATATACGGTAAAGCCGATCTCAGCTAGTAATTAAATATATACCAAGATGTAATAAATATACCTTTTCAATGTGTTTCTGCAGATTCCTCACACCACTCTCCCTGCAATAGGACTTGATCAACGTGTTCAATGCATCAGAGGTCAGGTCCAACTGGTCAGCGCTAAGACCGCAGTTCTTTTGTGCTGTTGGGACTAGGTACTGTTGGGCTATGGCTAACTTCTCTTCCGCTACGTATCCTTTGAAAAAGATATAGAAATATTAAATTTATTGTGTTATCCAAATAATTGAGAGCTGTAGTTCGCATAGTATTTTTTTATTTGTTTTAACGCGAGTAGTTTCCGAATTAAATAAAATATTTTTTAAAGGAATACCATCTTCGGGGAAATAAGTGGAGGTAGACACACAATTTTTGAAATACTCATGAAGACAACTGTCATCTCAGTCACCCGTGACCACGCTCGCTGTAAAGTGCTCGAAACGTTGGGTTAAATAATAATGTTAAACAATGTATAATAAACCGCGTTTAAAATACTTTAAAAAGTATTTAATTTAATCTGTAGTTCAGTCAGGAGTCTAGTGTTATTAATAGTTTGGTATTTGTGACTTATACAAGGTCTGGGAGTCTGTCAGGTTTTTTTTCTATTTATGTCAGGTAACAGATAAGTGTACAATTTGCCACTTATATCGTATAAAATACCTAGGCCTCACACATGCTGAATGTCTATTTGAATTTAGAAACTGATTTCAGAATCTTAAATTCCGGGACCTCGCCTTACACATATCTTAAAAATTCAATAGTACGATCCTTACAGGTCTATCTGAGAAATTCAGAATCTGAAAAATCAGGATGTGTGTGGAGCAAGCCGATATTGTATGGTATACTGGCCTTTCTAAATTAAGAATCTTAATTCAGATTCTGAAAATTCGGCATGTGTGTGGCCGGCCTAACATAAATGCACTTAATAAATTCAGTATTTTGTTAATATTCTAGGAGCTCTAAAGTTATACGAGATGTAGGGTGTTACTTATAGGTATGTATATTATGTAGAAGAGGTTTGGTTGATGTACTCGTATACCTCGCAAATAAAAACAACACCTCCTTTTTATGTTTGCTCTGTAGGAATCTCCAATATATTTTTAATAATATTAACCAAATGACATAAATACATATTATGTATTAGTGTCCTTTGTGTATGTGAGTCTCTCACCAGACATATCGATCATCTCCATCCTATCCCTGAGCGGTTCCGGGATCAGGTCCACCACGTTGGCGGTGCAGATGAACAGCACCCGCGAGAGGTCCACGGCCACGTCCAGGTAGTGGTCGAGGAAGTTGTTGTTCTGCTCGGGGTCCAGCAGCTCCAGCAGCGCGGAGGACGGGTCGCCGTGGACTCCCCTACAAAGTGAGAAACCTCAATTGGACATTTTCCCTGACCCTTCTCTAGATTCTAGGCCACCTAGTCATACCCACTGATTATTAAACCTAACACCCGTATTCTAATAAGTATCTTGAGCATTCCTCGACTTCACTCAGCCTCTTTGGTGGATACTCAAATTATGTCAAACTTTTATCTTAGAATACCGAATAATATTTCTCAACGTCATATTTCACGTAACCTTAGCCGTGGTTGAGTGGAGGAGTATTAAGGTAACTTCTTAGAATACGGGTGTCAGTGTCGAACAATTTTAAGAACTTTTTGGGGGAGAGGGCAAAATCTCAAAAATCTTCTTTACTTACTTGCCAATTTTGTCCACCTCATTGATCCACCAGTGGGTTTTCAACAGTTTTCCGCCCATAAATCATACGTATGTTAGTCGTGACTTATTTTCTACTTACTTGCCAATCTATTCATCAATCAGCACCAGTAGATTCTCAGTGCCAGTCTTCTTCAGACACTGCACGAGTTTCCCCGGCATAGCTCCCACGTACGTCCGCCTGTGTCCCTTGATTTCAGCCACGTTGGTCCTATCCACCTTTTACAGTATTATATTAACCTACTGTTTTAGAAATTACCTTCTACATTAAATTGAATATCATCCCTGCTTGTTTAACTATACATTGTCCTCCCCTTTTGTCCCTCCTGCTGCTCACTACATCGAGTCTCTCTGCTGAATCATCAACCTGAACCTATATCACCCTATTTCCCTTTTTTGCCATACTTACCTGCCAATCTTATCCACCTCCATCAGTACCAGCGAATTCTCAGCACCAGACCCCTTCAAGCATTGGACCAGTTTTCAAAGCAAAGATCCACATATGATTATCGTGAGTTATTTCCAACTTACTTGCCAATCTTGTCCACCTCATCAATCAATACCAAGGGATTCTCAGTGCCAGTCTTCTTCAGACACTGCACCAGTTTCCCCGGCATAGCCCCCACGTAGGTCCGCCTGTGTCCCTTGATCTCAGCCACGTCAGTCATACCCACCTCTACAGTATTATCTTAACCTACTGTTTTACAAATTATTTTCTAAAATAAACTAAAAAATGAGCCACTTTTCTATCCAGATTTAGAGCATTATATTCTTGAAGGCAACAGTTTTTTGGCCTGCCACTAATAATTGTGCGACTTATATTTTACTTACTTGCCAATCTTGTCCACCTCATCAATCAGCACCAGCGGATTCTCAGTGCCGGTCTTCTTCAGACATTGGACTAGTTTCCCCGGCATAGCCCCCACGTACGTCCGCCTGTGTCCCTTAATCTCAGCCACGTTTGTCATACCCACTTTATTATAGTGTTTTATGTCCTATCCTTGATATTCAGAGCCTATGGAATAAATAATTCTGTTTGTCCTATCATCGAATCCTGGCTATATAATTACTTACTTGCCAATCTTGTCCACTTCATCAATCAACACCAGCGGATTCTCAGTGCCAGTCTTCTTCAAGCATTGCACCAGTTTCCCCGGCATAGCTCCCACGTATGTCCGCCTGTGTCCCTTGATCTCAGCCACGTCGGTCATGCCGCCGACAGAGAAACGGAAGTATTGGCGGTTAAGCGCGCGGGCTATTGACCGAGCTACATGAACAAAATTATACTAATATTATAAAGAGGAAAGATTTGTTTGTTTGTATTGAATAGGCTTCGACCTTAGGGCCGATTTGGATGAAATTTTGTACAGAGATATTTTTAAACTCCAGGGATGACATAGGCTAGCTTTATCCCGAAAGCCTACTGGAACAAAATATATACGCGGTCGAAACCACGGAGTTCACTTTGTAATTTATATTTTGGTACGAACGTTATATATTTTTAAACTAAAGCTTTTTACTGCAAATGGTTTTCTAACTAATTTTACGAAATTTGCCTATTTATCGATTGCAAGTACATATGCATGAAATACTTTTAAATTCTCTCGATTCATTCACTTTTAAATACTTGACACAAAAAGCGGGGTGTAATAAATGTGACCCGTAAATCTGTCTGTACGTATGCATTAATTTGCGTGCAGCTTTCTGTAGTATTATTTACGTTAATAATTCTCAAAACTAATTTTCGTGGTTCCATATTGTTATCCACCAGTGTACATCGTATAAAATTTATTTTATACCGACTACAAAAAAAGGAGAAGATTCTCAATTCGACCATTTTTAATGATAATTTAAAAAATGGTGATAAATGATAATTTCAATCCATAGAGACTATGAAACACTATTACAGAAAAAAATCAAGTATAAACATCATTCCAAAAAAACTAATTTAATTTAGATTCCAATTTTCTGACTACAACAGAAATCAACCGCATCCACCAATAAATAATCTCCGACTAACCAGAACTATGTAAGCGACTCACCAATACTAGTCTTACCAACACCAGGCGGTCAACAATTTTCAGACTACGATAAACATCAACCGTATCCACCAAGAATCTCTGACTAACCAGAACTGTGTAAGCGACTCACCAGAACTGTGTAAGCGACTCACCAGAACTGTGTAAGCGACTTACCAGAACTGGGTAAGCGACTCACCAGAACTGTGTAAGCGACTCACCAGAACTCTGTAAGCGACTCACCAGAACTGTGTAAGCGACTCACCAGAACTCTGTAAGCGACTCACCAGAACTGTGTAAGCGACTCACCAGAACTGTGTAAGCGACTCACCAGAACTGTGTAAGCGACTCACCAATACTAGTCTTGCCCACACCGGGCGGCCCGTGGAAGCACAGGATCTTGCCCTGCGTGCCGCCCTTCAGCTGCGACACGGCGATGAACTCCAGGATCCGCCTCTTGATGTCCTCCATGCCGTAGTGGTCCTCGTCCAGGATCACCTGCGCGTCCTCCAGCTTCAGGTTCTCTTCGGACGTGATGCCCCAGGGTAGGGAGGTCAGCCAGTCCAGGTAGCAACGGGTGACACTGGTAATAATAATATTAATTCTTTATTGGCACAATTTATATGCACATTGATTTATTGAGCCCTCCGACTCCCAAAGTGAGAAAACCTGTAAGTCAGAAGTCAGCGCCCTTCCATTTTATGCGCCATAACGATGTAAATATGTAAAAAAAGAAAGAAACAAGTTATGTAAAAATAATGATGAAAGTATGGGCGTGTGTGTTTGTATGTGCGTGCGTGTTTTTGTGTGTGCATGTGTGTGTAATAACTTTTCTCGTAATTTACGATTAAATAAACTGATAAAAATGTTTAAACTATGGTAAGGGACCGTCCTATGATCACGTGAGGTCTGAAAGGGCCTTTTTTATATAAAAACACGAAATATTAGAGGGATGAGGAGTAATTATCACGTGTATTTATGTTATGGGGATTCTTAACCGAAAAATTTATTAAAATCACGGAATAGAAAAAACAAGTGGAAGTGCCCTAGTGCCTCTTTAGTATGAGAACCAATGTCGCCAAACTCACACATTGACAAATTAAATCGTACAATGCATACAAAAGAAGTAATGTCAAAAATTAACAAAAAAACATTTCGGTTGAAAATCGTATTAATTGTTATTTAAAATGAAGTCTTTTTGTATGACAGTAAGGTAGTAATTAGTTTATCTGTTGAATCAATTTTCCATCTAGAAAAAAGGTAAAACTATTCATCGCTAGAGGGCGATATTATAAATTCATTAAATTTTGATCTCTAAGACCTTATTTAAATAAATGTTATATTTACGGTACAACCGTTTGACACTCAGTTGTTATTTTGCTACTCACCCAGTGATTGATCGTATCGATAACTACATGTCGATATTAATTAAATTTCCACTATAACCGAAAAATAATTAAACATAAATTTAAGAACTCCAAGAGGAGGAAGTCGTCCTAAATGATTCCTTAATTAATTTGTATTATAAATTAATATATATTTTAATACTACTTATTTTCAATTTGTTTTTGTGGTTTGCAGTGTTACATTTTAGACGATGGTTTAAAATGCTTCGTATGCGAGTCCAATACTCTTTTAGCTGATTGTATTAAATTCAAGTATTGGTTTTACATTATTAATTTCACTTATTTATCGATATCAACAAATTTGTCACATCCCTCATCGAAGCTTCTAGAACTTATATCATTTGATTTAGGTACGTATTAAAATCAATTATGTACTTTAAGTCAACAGCATATGGTATTTTTTAATTTGAAAACATATACGAATTTGGGATTTTCACAATAATTTACATTTTATTGTATTAAAACAAACTTTTATATTTGCCGGTGATAAGATACATCGCCATGAGACTTATTAATTATGCTGGATCGTTTTTACAATTTATAATTGCGGAATAACGCCTGATTTCAATATATTATATCTGAAGTTGAGACGTTATGTCACATTAAGTAGCGAATAACGACTGGACCGATGTTGTACTAATGTACAAAGTTAAAAATCGCAGGCTAGAGCAGCAGGGCACTTCCACTTGTTTTTTCTATTCCGTGATTAAAATCAACCTGTATTTTATGAATATTTAAAAATAGTTTCAAAATTCTGTCTATACTAATATTATAAAAAGGAAAATTATGTTGGTATGTGTGTTTGGTCATAAGGAATAGGGTCAAAAACTACAGGACCGATTTTAAAAATTCTTTCACCATTCAAAAGCCACATTATCCACGAATAATATCGGTTATATATACTTTATGCTACAAGTAAGTAATAAAAAAATAATATACGTGAAAAGGGTATTCAAAGATATGCGGGTATTTTTAAAACTCACTTAAACTCAGAACTGTGGCTCTCCAAAAAGTTAAGTTTGTTCAGTTCCTCATCTATGACAGTCTGCACTGCTTGCGGCACTTTCTTGTCCGCGAGACGTTCCCGAAACTTCTCACCGATCGCGTCTTTGTCGTCTTTTTCGAGACCCAATTCTTTTTTAATTACCTGTTTAGCAATAAATTATAAACAATAATAATTAACCATAGCTACACGAATATTACAAAGAGAAAATGGTTGTCTTTTTGGTTGCAATGAATAGGCCCAAAAACTACTGAACTGATTATAAAAAGACAAAAAAAAAACAGACAAAAAGAATTTATTTAACTCTGCAAAATACGCAGCAGGACAAAATTAAATCTTAAATGTAACTCAATTCTAATACAGACATCACGACTGTGCAATAGTACAGAGCCAAATGAGGTGGCCACTCAGCATATGTAGATCCGAGATCTGATTTTCAGATTTTAAAAATTCTTTCACAATTCGAAAGCAACGTTATCGACGAGTAACATAGGCTATATATATAAAATTATGCCACGGGAGCGAAGATACGCGGATCGGCAAGTAACCTTATAAAATAATTTTATGAAAAGGTCAAAAAATTAATTTGTTCTATATTTATTTTGTACAAAACTCAAAATTTTCGAATCTGTCGATTTCATTAATATGCATAATATTTATAAATATTTATATAGTACGCGCGAGGCTAGATTGATATAAAACATTACCCCCAAACTTACCTTGAGCTGCTCATGAAGAATATACTTTCTATGCTGCTGTTTGACTTTTTCTTCTACTTCTTTGCCGATCTTTTGTTGAAGTTTCGATAGTTCGTACTCCTTTTTAAGGAGCGATAGGGACATCATCAGTCTTTTGGGAATCTGGAATTTAAATACATATATTTTTTAATGTCAATGAATGAATTTTTTAACCTTTATCTTATTAGGTGCTTTAAAACACTATGTACGTCAGCACAATTGAACCCTAATATATATTAATAATAAAAGCTTTGAACTAATACAATGCTTGAGGAAATCCTTTACAAATTTTAAAAGTTTCTTAGATTCTTAAAAAAATGGTGATGTTAGAGAACGAAGTATATCTTGAGATAAAATTCAATAAAAATAGATATCTTTACATTTTAGAGACTCGGAGAAAGAGAGAGAGAGAGAAATTATGTCTTCAAGTTGCTTCTGCAAAATGTATTCCTGATAGACTGTATTGTCTCTTTTCGATGGAAATGCATTTTAAAGCATATAGAATCAGTCTTTTTCACACTATTTCCACATTTATCAACAAACTTTATATAATTTACAACTGGTACCGAAATATCATCAAGTCTCTCTAGCAAACTGTCCACCATTTAGGTCATTAAAAACATTTCCAAATAAAGGCTACATACATCCATCTCCTCGAGCACAGCCTGCAGTTCGGCGGGTTCAGCCCCAGTGAGTGCAGCCCCCAAGTCGCTGAGGTACACCGGGTTATCCACTACCCGCTGGCCTTGAGCGAGCATGTGGTGGAGGGATTCCCTACAATGTTATTAAGTGTTAAAAATAAACGGGGAATGAATTTTCTAAAGACATCAACAACAAATGTCTCGTTAATAACTATTCTTTTTTACAAAACTGCGTCAGAAGCTAGTTTCACTCGCGTTTGTTTTAAGGTTTGGGAACAAAAAAATATCCCATTTGGCTATCAAGGCTAGTAGGAATTATACAAAATTTCATCAAAAACCGTTCAGTAGAT
>LQNK01001173.1:207209-248452 GCA_001586405.1 Phoebis sennae | reverse complement strand
AAAAAAAAAAAAAAAAAAATAAAATTATACGAAATTTTATCAAAAACCGATTCAGAGTGATTAACAAACATACACTCTATTCTATCCATAGGATAGAAATTTAGAAACCGGCGCCAGTGGTTTTCACATGATTGACATGCATGCTAACAGAAAAAATATTATTAAACCCTGTCAATAAAAAGGGACATTATATTTGAAGGCAAATTGAATGCAATCACGATTACTACTCTTCTAAAAAGTCATAAATTTTTCAGTATAGTATTAAAAAAAAAACTTTAATATGATAAATAAGAACTCAACTTAAATACAAATGAAAGAAACCTAATTTTAAATTTATTACCAATTAATTGACTAATGATTATTCAATTTCGACCTTAAAAATGCAAAGTTCTTACATGCAAAAGACACTTTCACCTCATACATACGCAAAACACTTACCTATACAACGGATTCAAATTGATAATATCCCGTATAGTCTTTATGACTTCTTGCGTCAACGCCTTCACCTCTTCATTCTGCTTAAACTTATCATGCATGACATTCTCAACTTTAACCATCAGCACTTGATCCGGGGGCAATTTCTTAGTCTCCTTCGCTTCTTTCTCAACATCGTTCTTCTTCCGGGAGTTCCTGTACTTCCTCCTGCGCCGTTCCGCGTCCGACTCTTCGCGCGTAACGTTAAATTCCGTGTTAAATATCGGAAACTTCAACTTCATTTCTGAAATGACATGCATTTCGGAAATGAAACTGAAGTTTTGTTATCAATATCTCGTATGTTAGTTATAAATATTTATATATTCTATAGCAAAGAATTAAAATTCTATTTATAAAATGCGCTGAATGTACTACATATTTCTATTTATCATTAGGGAATAATATTAAAGCTATATAATTATATACATGTTTTAGATTACTATTGATTGTTGTCTCATGTCAACAACACTTGTATTTTACACAAGGCTATAGTGAAACAAATTAATTAAAACTTCATTTATACAAAACCTGTATAAATATAAACTTTAAATTTGTATTTATACCATTATTTATATCAGCAACATATTCAATTATTACATTTTAACTTGTAGCATCTCTTCATTATAAATTACCTTATCATTCAGACCAGATTACAAATAACTAATTTCATTTAATATAAATATTTACTTACCAGCGGGTCCAGTCTCAATTTCGTCTTCAATAAACTGTCCAGTTATTTTAATTCTCCGATGCGCCATCACAACTAGTCGTAACTTAAAGTCCATATCCTGCATTTCATGGATTTGTGCAAACACTCCGACTTGATGCAAGTCATCCAGATTTGATACAACATCTGACTTTTCATCTTCCTTCTTGCGGAGGAAGATTCCAATGTACGGTTGATTGAGCTTCACTTTACGTCTAATTAGATCTATCAGAGCAGGATTAGAGATCTGAAATTGTTTTTAAAGTGAAGGTCAAGTAAGCTGACATTTTTTTGGTATATTAGTTAATCAAATACAGAATAATGTGAATGAATGGTGCTATCTCCTTATTCTATCCAAAAGGCAATTATTGTTCTAAAAAACAAAAGAATGGACAAACATTCATCAAAATTTATTTATGTAAGTAAACAATCTATCGTTGCAGAATAACAAAGCTTTCAAATATTTTGTCAAACTAGCCACACTCCACTGTTTCACCTACATAACTTCTGATCCTGTGGCTACTCTGGAATTAATAGTAGCCTATATTATGTTATACCCTATAACCCTTACCTATATGTATATCAAGTTTCATATTAATCAGTTCAGAAGCTTCTGTGTGTAAGAGTAACAAACATACATACATCCTCACAAACTTTCCCATCTATAATATTGGTAGGACTATTTAAACTTAAAACTGTAGAGCATAAAAATTTACAAAATACACAAAATTTAAAAAGTTAAAAATTTACCTCAATCAACTTAATAAATCTAGGAAACACTGGATTCCTATTGATTGCTATAACCGGCACTTGCGGCCAGACTTCTGGCACAGCAACTGTAGCTGGCAACTGACTTGAGAACAATGGGGTTTCTTCTTTGATGTCTTCCACTTCCTCCTCTTCCGGATCATTCTTGTTGCCAGTGGAATACTGTCTTATATTTATTGCCTAAATAAAAGGTGATAAATTTACATAAAATTACTATCAAATTCTCATATAAACGTTCTTTTTATCAGTAATAAGCCTAAAAATCGTACAAATTTCTTTTGAAGACTCCAATACCGAGAATAAATCACAGCTTTGGTAGATAAAAAATGTATGTACCAAAACAACAATAAATTTTAATATTTTAATAAATTACCTGTCTATACGACACAAAGCTGTTAATGTTTGAGCATACACGACATTCTTTCAATCCGTTGCTGTTAAAATTGCTTAGAAATCTGCTATTTGCCGGTTTACAATGCAATTGTGATGCAACTTTGCTAACATTTCTAGTTAGACGCGAAGAATATTTTATTTTCGGACCAAATAACAAAGTATTTCGCATAACAGAACTAGCAGTGTGCATTTTGCTACTTTGTACTCTATTCAATTATAATATAACTAAATTCATTAAATAAATAAAATATATTTATAACTGCGAAAAGGTTAACTTTCCAGATTCTTCAAATTCAAATTGACAACTGACATTTGACATCGACTTTGACTTTTAAGATCTATTTCTTAGTATTTTTAGTGTCGCAACACAGAGTACTTATCATGTGAATACTTAACCAAAATTTTATTTTTTAATTTGTAATCTTAATAATTACTTGCATTGTAATTATGAAACATATCGAGCACATAAGCACACTTGTTGATAATTGAATTTTCAATTGAACGTACGTGCTGACGTTGACATTTGTGAAGTGACACTACAACTTGCGAGACATATGTCATGAATTCGTGACATACGCATCGCCGAATTTATAATTTTAATATAATTTTTTTCTCAGTTTTATTAGAGTAATTTATGAAATTACTATTAAGTATACATACAAAACAATTTACGAGACTGCTGAATGTAGTTTGTAAGGTTACTTTTAATGCTGATCCAGTTTAATAACGTGTAGTGATTATAGGTTAGGTTTAACCATAACATTGAACACTTCCTTATTTATTTAGGTAAAAAACGCTATGAAAATGGATTCCTCGGCCGTAGAAACGAAAAAGAGTATCATAGAAGGCCAAGCAGAAATCCGCGTGTCCTCAGAAAAAGTTTTCTATAATCCAGTACAGGAATTCAATCGGGATCTTAGTATAGCTGTTTTGAGTGTTTTTATCAATGACTTTAAGAATGAGAAAAACGCAAAGACTAATAAAAAACAGGAGAACAAATGTCAAGACAACACACAACAGGAAAATAGCGAGGTTTGTTTGATATTTACATAATTTTATTTCACTGCATACCTATTAAATAATATGGAATGGATTATAATGCATGCATATTATTTTTCAACTCCAGTCACACAATGTAGTGCATAGTTATATTCCTCTTAATATACAGACATTAAGATCAATGAATAGGTCAATCTACAGACTCAAGGATTAACATAATTTCAAAAATTCAAACTTTAATCACCCATTTATTTATATTATGCAAAAAAAAGTTTTGACCCCACTCGATGGCACAATAATTGCATTATAATTCAACCAACATTTTGTAATTTCAGACGCCCATAACAATTTTAGAGGCCCTCTCAGCCACTGGTCTAAGAAGCATCAGGTATGCAAAAGAAGTACCAAACATCAATAAGATTGTAGCAAATGACTTGTCTGAGCAAGCAGTGGAAACTATTAAAGACAATATTGTGTATAATGGAGTGGATAATATGGTTGAGACTAGCCATGATGATGCATGGTATGTACCATTACGTTAGATACAATAAAAGCCAAAAAATATAGTATCTTTATTTTAAACAAAATACTTTTTTAAAGGATTTTAAACGCAGTTTATTGTACATTATTTTACATTATTATTTAACCCGACATTTCAAGCACTTTACAGCGAGCGTGGTCACGGGAGACTGTATGTACAATAAAACGGGTTTTTAAACACAAGATTATACTAGTGTCTTTATCTTTAATATAATGAAATGTGTACTATCAAAAAAAATATTAATTTGAAAAAGCTGTTAACATCTTATAGATTATAAAATTATTAAATCAACAACATTTTGTGTGGTACATTATCTTATTCATATGTCTGTTATAGCTATATTTTTAAGGGCTATAAAGAATTTGCCACATGGTTAAATTTGGATTTTCAATTACATGTGAAACACTTGTAGGTAGTTTTAAAATAATATTTAAATCAATAAATTATACAAAACATATTTTTGCAAATTACAACAGGAAATTTTAACTATCAATTTTAGAATTCTACTCTTTTTTCCATCATACAAATGACAATCATTAAAAATGTAATGACAGTATATTATCTTAAAATGTAAATAGCAAAAAATGTTATACTTATCAAATGCTTTTTCATATTTGACAGCATGCTCATGTATAAACACAAGCACCACTCCAAAAGGTTCACAGCCATCGATCTAGATCCCTATGGATGTCCGTCAATATTCCTAGACTCTGCGGTACAGAGTATCCAAGATGGTGGACTGTTGCTTGTCACTGCGACAGATATGGCGGTTTTGGCGGGAAACTCGCCTGAGACGTGCTACTGTAAATATGGCGCTGTCAGCCTTAAAACTAAATGTTGTCATGAAATGGTAATTAAGGGGATTTTTTTGAGAATTATTGAAATATTTTTTTCGTTAACTCTAACTTATGCATTAGTACTAAGTCAGTATCCATGTACTGTTTTTTTCATAAAACATTTTTTTGAAGTGACTGCCTAGATGATTCTTGATTTGGCAGGACATAGAGGGTCATCTATAGAAAAATAGACCAGTGAAACAGATGTAAATAACATCTGTATGCCCAAAAAAGGAACATAGACTTTCACTTTTTTTTACATAAAAATAATTTTAATGCATTTGGTGTCTTACTGAGCTATAAATAAGTAATGTATTTTCATAAATAGTCTATAACAATATTTTCATAATATATCCCAATCTAGTTCAATAAAATTAAAAAAAGAATCTACTAAAATTTTTTTCACTTCAGGCACTAAGAATTCTTCTACAAAGTATTGAATATCACGCAAACCGATATAGCAGATACATAGAACCAATCCTAAGCATATCAGCTGACTTTTACATACGCGTGTTTGTCAAGGTCTACTCTGGTGCGATACATTGTAAAAAGACCACCAGGTATATATATAAATTATTTTTATATTTTAAAAGAAAAGATTATTTGATGTTTTTACATACTTTAAACACAATTTTTCATTCTTACTTCTACATAAAGTAACTTTACCTGACCGTCCGTCTTTACGCCTTCACCACTAAACCAATTTTGATGAAATTTTTAAAGAGATTGTTTGACACCCTTGAAAGAACATAGGATAGGCTGAAACTGCAGGGTATATTGTTAAAGATGATGTCCGTTTAAATATTGATACAAGGCTCTATATTCTTGAATAGCTTTTAAAATAAAATACAAATTTTCAGCAAACTATCAATGGTCTACCAATGCGTTGGTTGTGACAACCTAACCTTACAACCTCTGGGTGGTTTCAAACCAAACCCCACGGAAAAGAATCCGGGACAAATGAAGAGCTACCTACCCACTGTGCCACCTGTGGGAGAGTTCTGTGTTCATTGCAACCAGAGACATCATGTAAGTAGAAGAATATTTTTTTATTAAATTTATTTATTTTTTTAATTTAATAAATTTTTTCCTTACCTACCAGGTTGCCTTGCAGAGATCGCTACTTTAGCGATAATACCACCTGCTTGTGCCAGTTATATATTTTTATATTCGCTTCGGTGCACAATAAGATTCATATCGTCGTTTATTTGACCCCCAATTTTTTTTTATCTTTAAAACCAATTTAGCTTACCATCAAACTAAAAATATTCTTTTGCCTAAACTATTCGTTCGATTAATGAAATTATCGACCCGATAGGCGCAGTGGATATGGCAATGGTCTATTGTGCCGTAGGGTGTGGGTTCGATCCCCACGAGGAGAAAATTATGATGTGATAAACATTGTAATTTTCTTCTTTACAAAAAGAAAAATATGTTTAAGTATGTCTATCAGTTATCTAGTATCCATAGTACAAGCTTTGCTTAGTTTGGGACTAGAAGGCGTTGCGTGTATTTATTTAATTAATAACTAAAGTTAAATCGTCTACAGCTAGGCGGTCCCATTTGGTCAGCACCAATCCACAACGCAGATTTCGTTTCTCGAGTACTGAATCATGTAGAGGAGAACTCTCATAGATTTGGTACGTCTAAACGGATAACAGGAGTCTTGTCTATGGTGCTAGAGGAGTTACAGGACGTGCCATTGTATTATATACTGGATAAATTGTTTGGGAGAGTGCATTTGGAGACCATGCCGATGTTGAGGATGAGGTGGGTTTAATAAATTGGAATGTAAAATGTTATCATTTATTATATTATGCATTTAATAAAGTTCTTACCTCACGCGCACTGACGTGCTTATACATATTATATAATAGATTTTATTTTTGCAACAATATTCAAGAAACAAACCTATTTTTTTCTTATTTTAAAACTTCACTGCATAATAATAAAAAAGAAAGTGATGTATTTAACGTAACTACTGTAAATTACTTTACAGAAGTAAGATAAATTGTTTGAAGGTAGTTACATCTGTACTTGTTCAATTTCAGATCAGCAATACTAAACGCAGGTTATCAAGTATCATTCTCGCATGCGTCAAAGCTGTCGATAAAGACGAATGCGCCTGCGCAGTTCATTTGGGATATAATTAGGACTTGGGAGAAAACGCATCCTATCAAACCTGCCAAGTATGTATAATAAATTCTGGATGATTATTATTATTTTTCCTGTTATATTGAACTCGAAACCGTCATTATGATGAATGAAAAAAAAATATGGACGAATTGAGAACCTTTTTTTAAGGCGGTTAATAAAATACGCATCGATGTTTACCTCCTAAACTATAATAATATTTAAATATCGACATTATTAAATTGATTATAAAATCTTATAATTAGTAATTACACTTAACTTAATAAATTTGATATTCTACGAAATTTTAAGTCTACCGTCATGAATTAATGTCATATTTCTGCCCTTCTAATATCTATGTACTAATCTACAGATTAGAAGTGGACTTAGCGGCTAAATACATACTGAGCCAAGACATAAAAAGCACAGTGGACCTCACAGATCGGCCAGATGCAAACCCAAACAGCAGGAAAAATGGGGCCCTACGTTTTCAATTTAACCCCACCGCGCATTGGGGCCCCGGATCTCGAGCCTCTATCAAGTATGTAGTGTTATAAGATCAGCTCAAATAGATTTTTAGTACTTGCAATTTAATATAGTTGATAGATTGTATTGTGACTTCTTGGTGGAAATGCATTTTAAGTATTGAATTAAAGACTTTTTTACACTATTTCCACTATCGAAACTTCTACCCACATTTTTGTTATTTTTTATGATTTTTTTACTACCTGATGATGAATTCTCGAAACCGGTTGTAATTAAATAAAGTTTTAAAATAAATAGTGGAAAAGTGGAAAAAAGTCATAGATTCAATACTTGCAATTTAAATTGATGAATTTTACTCAAAAAAGTCATTGCACCTTAATAATTAAAATTATTAAATTGTCATAATACATTTTTTTAACTTACATCTTATTTCTATAAGAAAAGCAACAGATAGGACAATAGTAAGAAATCAATCTAAAGACAATATTGTATAATATGGGGCTTTTGCATAACATTTCAATTCGTTTACAGTGTAGGAGAAGGAAAAATGTCCAAGGCAATACGAAACCAGAATAAAAAGTGTAATAAAAAGCAGGAAAAACGAGAACATTCGCCGCGCAGTGATGATGAAAGCCGCAAGAAACAGCATGTTGATGAAACTCCTGTGCAATAAAATATTTTGCTATAATCGTTGTATTTATTTTTTATCATATTTTTTATCTCCTAGAAATAATAGATAAAAATATTCACACTTACAATCCAATAGTAGTGGTAGTCTGTGATTTTGGGCTTCCTTTTAACTTTTCTAAAAAATCCTACTCCTCAAAATCCTTATCATGATAAAAGATATATCTTTGAGAAAAAAAAGTCTTCAAATTTCTGATGACTTTATGACTTTATACTGTCTAGGGCAACCTACCCCATGATAATCATATGAGAAATCAATGCTTGAAATTGATTTTTGGAAAATGCGTTTAGGACTCCTTATAGTTCATTTATACAAACAAACTTATGAATTGCCCTTGAAATGTTATACTAAAAATGTAGGTGAACGGCGTTTTAGATAGCCAAAATAAGATCATTACCAAAAATGTCTGGCTTATCTGTGAGATATCCAAGTCAATGTCATCCTAATGACATTTCTAATGTCAACGTATTACAGAATTTGACAGCATCATTATTTTGTAATTACAAAGCGCAAGTGCAGCTGTTCCTATTAAAATATTATAGTTTCCATTTATAACACGAAATCAATATAATTTAAAGATACCCGTTATCGATCCTTCAAGTTTAATTGCATTCTCGTCTGGTCGCACGTGCTAATATGTTTATTTTATAATTTGTTTGTTGTGACTTGTGATCATACGTTAAGTGATTAATTATTGTTTTTATAAACATGATGTTTCCTTTTGTGATAAGGATGTACTGCGCCTTATTGGTTGCATTCCTCGTTTCCAATGTGAATGGGCTGGACAGAAAGGCAAGTATTTTAAAATAAATTTGAAGGTATTTTGTAAGAAAAGATATAATCAACCTACATTTCATCGAAGGTCGCCTTACGGCCTTCGTATCTCTTGCGACACAATAAAATATTTTCAATTATTAAATTTATTTCTTTATTAAATTAAATCATGTACATATCTAAAAAATTACTTGTATCATCTCTAAATAATATAAAAGAGTGGATTTCATTGATTCTGTTTAAGTTATCTAAATATAAACTTATATTTACATTTGAATTTTTAGCAGTATCTTACACGATTTTAACAAACACTTTTAACATTCATTGCATCCAGAAATATTAAAAAAATCACACTAACACATTTCATACAGATTATATCACAATTAAATCCCGGATGCCATGAGTGCTCAACAAACTCCACTACCCTGGTGTATGTCAGAGCTGATGGAGACTCGGACACCATCCACCAGATCTGGGACTTCACCCGCCACATTCCAACCATGCTGCTTGCGGTGGGCAGTTTGAATTCCTCATTGAACATTCAGTGGGATGGGATGGAGCCTAAAGTCTTTACATGGTCAGAGCAGCCTCGCTACAGTTTTGGAACTGCTATGGACAAAGTATGTGACATTATTATATAAGTTTGACTATGCTATTAATAATTTTTTTGAAGAGAAATTTTAGTATTATCAATTTTGTAGGCATAAACAGTTTAAATTTCAAAAATGAAATTTAAAAAGTGTTTTCTCCTCTTCCATTTCTTTCATATTATTAATTATATTGTCATCCTCTGTTGTGTTAAAATAAAATAATCTAAACTTTTGATATATATTTTTGTAGTTTTTTTACAAAAATTTATTGATTGAAATATTTAGGTAAAATGGTAAAATGAGTAAAGAATAATAAGTAACATCAGATAGCTAAGGATATTTCCTTCATAAATACATTTAAGTAAATTGAATCACAATGAATTACTTAAATGAAGCATTGAATTCATGAATCATCAATATCCATATAATATTTTTTATCATAACCTTAAATACTGCTATTGTAATACAATTCTCCAATTTGATCTGTTTAGTGAATCATGCATGTTTCTGTTATTATACAGAACTGATAATGTCATATTTAACCCAGTTATACTCAATCAATATTTAAACAGATGGCTAGTAATTGTCAACACAGTTTAATACCTAAATAGGCACTACATTCAGCATAATGAATATTTTAAAATAGTAGAATGAAGAAGAATGAAGACCAATGTATAAGTAAATTACCTAATCAAGTTTTCTTTTTTTTTCATATAAAAAATCTGTATCTTGTGAGCTTGTGTTTTACTTTAAATTTTTTAGGTTTTATTAATTAATTGAGTATTTATTTTTATTTGCTGTCTTTGTGTTTAAGTACTTTTCCTTTTGTTATAGTTGAGAGATAGGGCCATATTAGAGTATTAAATTTGATCACCTCAACATTAAATTCTATTCTTTATCATATAAACAAAAAGAGTAAACATTCTCTTAAAAGTTCCAAGGCTTCAATTTATATTAAAAGATTAATGTAGTATAATGTTATTTTCTTCCAGTTAGTCGAATATGACGACCTGAATGACAACGGTTACATAAACCCTCAATATCCTCAAAAGGAGTACAGCTTTAAACATGTCTCGTGGGCGCTCAAAGAGAGCATACTGACGGACGAAGAGTGCATGGCACATGTGGTGGGGACAGTGCATTCAAAGGAAAGGGATTCCCATGTTAATGTTAAGGTATTATTGTTATTTTATTACTGCAATTGCTAAAATTAATTTTGTGAAATTAATAATTGTATTGCGTCACTGAAAATGTAAAAGTATGCAGGGTAGAGACATAGGTATTAATTTATTCATTCTACAAAAAATATACAACTAAATTTACTCTAAAGCAATTCACTTGTTTGGATAGAAATTATGGAATTTTTAAATTTCGTTATTCTAAATGAATTTGCGGATTGCGTAAAGATTGCTCTGCGTTCCACCAATTACACCGCGATATTTATAATTAACAATAGGTAATGTAACGTAAGAAATATTCGAATATAACTATATTATTCCTTGTAAAAGTGAGGAATGTAAAAAAACTTGATTTTATAAACACATTTGGTTATTTCAATTTAATAAAGGTCAGGAACGAAATTTTATCTTACGCAACATTGCAATTATTACAGACATTATCAACCGACGGGAAATTCACTTGAATTTCATATGTGCAAAATAATTGGGTTATAAACAGCTTCGCGATAAGTAAATTTAATGTTTATTTCATCATGTTGTACTTATAATAATCTATACTTACACCTATTTGCGACAAAAAGCAAATCGCGACCTATGGCCTATGCCTCTGATTGCTTTCGCTAATTTAACAAATGTTGTTCGTGTAGCTTACTTATTATGTCTATACTTTGTAAAAATATAATTATAATCTATTTTTACTAATTATCATTAAACAGCAATGTAAATTTTCAGTTTTTTTCTTTAAAAGTATTAACTTTATTAATTAAAACTGACTGTTACTCTTATTGAGATGAGTTAAAGTTATGATTTTTTTTTACATTACATGGTAGCTTTAAGCGACTTTCAAAAAAAAAGAAGTTCTAAATTCGACCGAATTTTTTATTTATGTGTTATCTCAGTAAAAAGTAGTGTTAGTGTGATCCCACAGGATTTGGTTCAAGTCTGATCATGTGGAAGATATTCCAGAGAACTCCCCGAAAAGTTTAATAATGTATATACTCATTAATTATTCTTAAAATCATTATTAATTGCAGCTGGATCTCCTACCATTCAGAGATTACGCGGAAGAATTGCCTCACTTGATCCACACAGCGAACTCTTCGCTCGTGGACATCTCGCTGGTGAACCTAACCACGTCCAAAGAGTACAACTCGTCTAGATTCGCTTTACACTTTGTGATGGTGAGCATGGATGACAGTGATGACACTATGCACTATACTATGAGGAAGAGCTTGGATGATGAACACACACCGGGTGTGTTTGAGGTATGTATTATAAGACTGAAAGTAATATGTATGTGTATGAAACTTATTATATGTATTATTGTATTGTTTTATCTGTTTTTATTATTCTCAATGCTGTTAAAAATAAAATGTTTAATAAATAAATAAATAAACTAAACTTCATTAGTAATAAATGAGGTATGTAGGTGTATGAAATAGTTAAGTTTTTTAATTACGAATATTTCAACATAACATCAGTGCACATAAGTGATATTTTAAGACTACTCTTAATGCAGTTGATGCTTCATATATAAATTTTTATAGTCACATTATCAAATATACAAAATCAATTAAATTCCAACCCCTTATTAAGTTTTAGAATAATATTTTATAATTAAAAAAAAATATTAAATTCAAACCCTTAATTAGGTGTTAGAATAACAATCTCTTTAGATAATAGACTTTATACAATTTTTTGTTCATTTACGGTTCCGTACCTCCAAAATACAAAATTAACTAAATAAAAAAAATACTATCACTTTGTTGTCAATCAAGACCTTTTTCTCAGCAATAGGTTAAGTTATCAAGCTGAAATGACTAACAAATACTTACATCATGTAATAATTTCTTCTATACTATTATTTATTATGCAAAAAATTGTGAATATATATATATAATAATTACAGATAATTGAAATAAAAACACCATCACTATATAGTAACGAAGAAGGCGGTTACCTTCAATTCCGACCAGTCGGTTACACGGATAAGGAGCGAAATGTTGCCAGCTCTACTATGGCACATATCTCCAATTTTAACAGGTATAAAATCCTAATCCTAACTCTTAAGGAGTTATGATGTCTTAACCCTAACTTCCTATCCTAATCCTAACGATCCTTACTAATACTATAAATGCGAAAGTAACTCTGTCTGTCTCTTCTTCACGCCTAAACTAGTTAACCGTTTTGGATGGAAATTTATACAGAGGTGAGAGGTTGTTTGAAACGCGAGAAAGAACATAAACTAGCTTTTTTTTAAGAAAATCCTACATGAACGGGAGATATATGTGAGTGAAACCGCGGGGCAAATCTAATCTAGTATGTTACTTTTAATAATATTTATGTTTGCAGAGTTTTTTTTTATGTTGTTCTCCCAAGTTATGTGGAGCCAATACAATTTTTATTCTTTATTTGAATTTATTTTTTAAAATTCCGTGGATGTTTCCAGAACGAATCTCCCACAGCATAGCACACTGGAGTTATTCTTCAAGGATTCCTCTCGAAGTGTGCTGGTACAAGACATGTTCGTTTCCTTCGGCGACGCCGGCGATGGATTCTATAAGAAACACAATTATACGGCTTGGTAAGTTTTGACGTATGTCACAGTTAACCTTATAAGCAGAGAAAAAGATTTAAAGATTAGAAAGTCAGGAGGAAAGTAACCACAGTAGAGTGAGAGTAACAATCTCTTGTTTTACTTATTTTGAATTCAATAGAAACTTATTTATTTATTTTATTGTTTTGGTCATAATATTCTTATGCCTAGAATTTTGACTAATCATAAATGAAACTCAATGAAACTCAAAAAAAAATTGGTTTAAAAAAAATTCCAATGAGAATTTTTACGCAATGAGAAAAAATATGTATTTTTTCATCCGTGACTCTAAACTACCGACTGGTTTATTTTAAATAACTAATATCCTATATCCTTCCCTTAAGCCGGGAATGTATCTGCGACATTTCCTATTATAGATGTTCATGGGCTGCGGTCAGTCACTTACCATCAGGTGAACCGCATGCCCCGCTTACCTGTTATAACATAAAAAAAAATACTAATGCAATTTTTTATTATTTCCAGGGCATACACCATGGGATATGGTTTCCCGCCAATCGAGGCTTTCTCCCTCTTCGTAATACTCATTATATCCATCGGTCTCGGAGTGCCCGTGGTCCTCGCACTCTCAGGCGTAGTGTATGTTCTAGTGAGGAGGTACAGACACACAAACACGCGAACACGCTTCACCAATGAGGACTGACTCGCGTACGCGATGCTAGATGACCTGTGATGTGACAGTTAAGTGATGTTCGGACACTTTAGTTCACTTTGACACTTAATTTAATTGACACTAAAAATGTAGCATAGATGAGTCTTCTTTAGTGTACGAGTTCTCATGGAATTAATAAAAGTCTTTGACGCAAAAAAATACAAAAATAAATTAGAATTCACGACGTAATAAATAGTATAATTATTGTACACTGAATTAGAGAAATTTATATGACAGATACTAGTAAATTTGTTATGACATTTTGAACAACATAAAAATGCTACATTCTTTAAATTAAAAATGAAATTTATGTATTCATGTGAACAGTAATTGATAAAAAATGTATAAGTTTATAGAAATTAAATAATAAATGTGAAAAATAATAAAACACCTTTTTGACATTGAATGTGTAGATTTGGAAATTAGCAGTATGTGATTTGGACACAGGGATATTTAAAATAATGTACGGATACAAAATATATTCACAAACACAAAGATGTGGTTGCTGTTCGCTGTAGAATTTTATTATGGGCGCGGTGAATTTAACAATTTTTAGCTAAAATAGTGATAGTAGAAGTAACGATTCTATTGTAGGAATTAAATGTTAAAACTTATGCTTAGTTTACTAAACCAAAATATATTAATCTTAATGAAATTAAAGAAAATACTTAGATACCAATACATCATGTCTCGAAAAAAAATAGAGCTAATAAATAATTGTTTAGACAATTACTATCTCAAATTAATTGTTCTTTTAGAATAAATAGTGTGCTTGGTTTAAAAAGAAAAATACCAAAAATATTATTGATTACTATTTTGCATCATTGTTTCAGCACACGGTTATAAGTAAACTTTTGAATATTGTGATATTATTGATGTGTATTAAAATGTAGTTGAAAAGTATTTTAAGTTTTGTAAGTGTAACACATACATTAACAAAATTATGAAATCCATTTTTTTATTATGAAACACAAATCTTCCTCGTTCATATTATTAATTATATTACATGCTACAGAGAAATATATAATAATAAAATAATATATTGAAATCCCTAAACTTTTAAATTATCTGCATTATGTTGCAATATTCTTTAAATTTTTTTCTTCTTAAATGTTTTTTTTCAGTTTTATATTATCTGTTTCTAATTTTTCATAAAAGCTTGTTCATAAAATCGTAATTTATCACTTTGGAAATTATATAATGTCGTGACTCTGACCGTCTATCAGTGTTTATGAATTTAACGCATTTTAAGTTTTGTGATATTATTCTTACTTTATATTTTTTGACTACTTTAACAATAACAGATCTTGTTTTATAAATATTTTAACGCGGAAAGCGTAGCTTGCGGGCTTTTGTAAATTTTAGATCAATTATATTTGTAAGATTCGTTTTATTTTTGTGACTTCATGTTTGTCTTCATAGTTGCAAATAAAGTTGATGTTATAGCATTGGTTTGTTTTATTTTATAAATAGAGGATATTCCGTTAAAAATCCCTTTCCGACAATTATTTGTTAATGATGAAAACTTCGAAAGTTCAGGGTATTTTTTTATGTATAAGTATAACCTACATTTGCGTACCTACATAAATGAAATAATACAAATTCCAGAACTTTCGGAAGTAAAGTTTCAGAACAAAAGGCAAACACTATTAATATTTATATAATTATTTCTATTGTCAGTCGGAATAATATAAAGACAGGGTTCAGATAAAACTTTAATTTTCCAAGGAAATAATACGATATCTTAAAATCTATAGAGATCAAACATTTCCCCCGCCTCGTTTAAGTCAAGCAATCTAGTATTGCGAGTCTATCAAACTTAAAGTTTGCCCAAGAAGGTGCAACGAAGTTGAAATATTCATCATAATAATGATCATCTTCAACATTTGCATTTTCAATTTGCACTGGAGTGGTAGAATCATTCGCATTTACATTCTGTGGCGTGAAAAGTTGACGTTTCGTCGTTTTCCCGCCCTTTCTGTTGCTATTGCCAGTTTTTGTTCCACTATTCGCGTGTTCCTTTTTAGGCACATGTCCCGAGTTCTGTTGATACTCTTGTATTTCGTTTTGCAAACCTTGCGAAATGGATTTAGTTTTGCCCTTGCTGGATTCGATTTCGCCCATAGACTTGTGTCTGGTTCTTCGTGAAACGAGGATACCCTCTTTAGGATATCTTTCTGAGACCCAGCGTCGTATGCGTTTGACAAATGGTAGGACCATGAAGAATGCGTTAGGACTGACTCCCATTTTGACTTTAGGAGTCATGTCTTTTCTGTTGGCCGGTAGATCAGCTATCGGGAACCACTCGCAAGCCTTTATTTCGTTGCGCGTTCTCGGCTGGAATTTAGTATCGCGTGGAACGTGAGCGATGATATAGAGACGGACAATTTGATCGTGGATCGTAGCTTCTATGTAATCTTGTTTGTTTAAGAGATGACTAATATCAAAGCCAGTTTCTTCAAGTACCTGCACATTTCATTAAAAATTTATTTAAAGGCCTTCATTATGTTAAGGGCATAAAATTTCAATTGGCAATGGTGTGAAAAAAAAGACAAAAATTAAATTATAAAATTTATCAGTAATTAGCATCAGTCTCTATGATGAAAGCTTTAATGTGAATAATATGATAAGACTAATAAATAAGTTCTAAGTTGATCTTAAATTAATATACTAGTGCCTTAACTTGGATGAAGAATACATTAAGAACCTGGAGTGAACATCTGTTCCAGAATTATCAAGCACTAGCTTTGCACATATAATATACATATAAACCTTCCTTTTGTCTATTCAAATCAAAATCCATTGGGTAGTTTTAAACATCCAAGCATACATACATACAGACACAGAAGAAACTTTGCTTTATACTATATAGTGAAGAGATCATCTCACCTCTCTGGCCGCACACTTCCAAGGTTCCTCATCCTCATTGACCTTGCCCTTGGGGAAGCCCCACGAGGCCTTCGTCCAGTACGACTGCACCAGCAGTACATGAGACAGATCTGTATCTAGTATAATAGCTCCATATGTTGGAACACTCTGCTTGTAAACTCGCCAGTTATCCAACACTGCGTCCAGACTGCTTACATGCTCACGGAGTTGGGGTACATGCTAAAAATTTTGTTTTTTTATGTATATTTTAACGCAAGTATTTTCCATATTAAATAAAATAATTTTTAAAGGATTGAAATGCGGTTTATTATATATACATTATACATTATTACAGCGAGCTGACTGTAAAGATCTGTGTGACTGTAAAAGCTTGAAATGTTGGGTCAATAATAATGTATAACAAACCGTATTTAAAATCCTTTAAAAAGTATTTTATTTAAAAAGCTAAATATTTATGAATAAAATATAATCAAACAAATTATGTCATGGGTCCACTTGGAATTTTTGGGGAAGCCCTAGAGGTTTGGCCATAACCATATATCTGATAAGTTAAGGGGTCTAAATGGGCTAACAGGAAAATATAGTGTAACCCTCATTTACAGTAAAAATGAGTAGCAATACTTGAAAATAATAATGATAACTGAAAGACTACCTGAAATATATGTGCCGCAAATTCCCTTATACCACAAGGATTCAGTCTAGTACTATCATCTGTGCAATAGTAATCCAAATAGAACCAATGCGCCAGTTCTATTTGAAAACATATTCGCACCAAATTGCCCCTGTCTTCCGGCGGCAAGTTTATAATAAAACGACTGAAATAATAAGATCAGCGTTGAAATGATACAAATGCGACGAATTCAAAACAAATACTACCAACACACATTATAAACGATTTGTTTACCTGCATAAATCGTCTAGGATATCAATTGGAATTGAATGTTTATTAACTTTAGAATTCGCACTTTGAAAAGCCATTTTAAACTATTTTTCATTAATAATTGTAACTCATTATAAAAATACGCAACGAAAACAAAAAGGGTAATTTGAAAGAAGTATTGATGTTATTTTGACACTTCGATTATAGACTTTTTATAGACAACACATACACAATAACAAACGGCAGATAATAAAACGGTATCGTTTCTTATAATTCAACGTAAGATTAATTTGTTTTCTCCTATTAAAATTATGTACGTGATATTGTCTTTAATGCTAAAAGGTACATACTACGTTCAATTACGTAATCAATAAGCCAGTCTCTTTGCTAAAAGTAATTAATTACATGTTATTCGATATTTATTTTGACAGATTATTTGCGTTGTTCACATGTGTAAATAAATTTTGGACCGATGTCGTGTCAAATGTCAACGTCAATGTTCTAAATATTGATAGAAAATATAAAATTGTATTGACTTACATATTATTGCTGTTTTTTCGCTTTCAGTCACTTGTAATTATCTTGAAAAACACCGAAAAAATGTTTCATAAATTCACAATTTAACCAGCAGAAGCAAGTGTTGTTGATTCTCTCATCTTTTTTTAACGTTTGCCTACAATACTTAATTTCTCAGTGAACATGGATATTACACCTCTCTTCAAAGCCTGTATTAAAACAGTGAAGACTAGAAATAAGACCTTCGGCATACTGAGTCCAATACCCGAAGAAAAGAAAACAATATTGCGAACGAAATCAAAAAATGGATTCATGCTTACTGCAAAGGACATTACGTCCCAAATCACTAAATTGCGAGATTTCTTATTAGAGCATCGAGAAAGGTATTTAAATTTTCTAAATGTAATATCAGGAGATGAAATGACAGAGTATGAACGCGATCAAATTGACACAGGCGCTCAAAGAATCATCAATACATGTTCCCATCTTTTAAAAGAATTTCGAAATGATAACCGTAAGTTGGCTGTTTCCCAACAGATGCGTGAATACATGGATGCGGTCATAGATCTCATAGATGCTTATTTGAAGGCTGTGTGTAAGATACACAGTGAATTAAAAGCCTTTAGAGTTAAAAGAGCTTTGGATATGCGTAAACTTTCACGTTTGGAGCTACCACAGAAGAAGTCTTCTATTCCAAATCCATTTATAGATCAAATAGAACCTATTGTTAAAGAAAGTGAAGAGAATGACTTAATGAGTGAAGAAATTGATAGTCCAAGAACAAAAATGGAGTTATCGGAAAATGAGGTAGCTGTGATGTCAGATGAGGGAGAATTAAGTGCAGAAGAATTGCAGATGTTTGAATCAGAGAATGTACAGTTACTTAATGAACTAAATAGCATGACGGAGGAAGTTAGGCAGATTGAAAGCAAGGTTTTGCATATAGCTGAGTTGCAGGAAATATTCACTGAAAAGGTTTGTTTACTCCCTGTGTTCATTTATACTTATTTTCCAACAACAAAGATTTTGAATAAACATGCTTTTAAAATAGTTTTAAATTAATATGGAAATTACTTAATTGTGTTTAAACAACTGCAAGAAAATGGAACAAAGATTTAGCTATTTTTTCTCAAAATTCAAATTCATAAAAAAATAAACAAAAACAATATAGAACATATAAATAGCCAAGTAACACTAAACTTATGTAAGAAAATACCAGACATATAGAATTGTTGCTTTTTAAAATGTATCTATGGCCTTTTTTTTTTTTATGTGTGACAGGCAGGTATTTGACCACGAGCCCTTCAGTTCATTAACTATCATACAAATCTTTTACAGGTATTACAGCAAGAACAGGATATAGACAGAATAGCAAATACAGTAGTGGGCACCACAGAAACAATGAAAGATGCCAATGATCAAATCAAGCAGGCTATACAACGGAATGCTGGATTACGAGTCTATATGCTGTTCTTCTTTCTTGTTATGTCATTCACATTGCTTTTCCTTGATTGGTATAATGATTAAATGTATTATAGACTCATATCTGTATGCTTTGTATCTTGATGTATTAGGCTTTTTAATAGTTTGATGTTATATATAATATAATATTCAGGAAGTGATTGGGACATGTCGTTTTTGTTATTTTTGGCAGTTTTGCCACAGTCATAATTATAAAGTCTTTATTATATTATAAATAAACGTTTTACAATAATTGAATCTTATTATTTACTTTAAGAGCCCGATTTTTTTCATCCAATCCACCCAACAGCTCATCTAAGTTAAATCCATTTGGATTATTTATAAAATTGTAATACTTTTTCAATATTCGTGTACATCATAGTACCTAAGTTATTATTATATTTTTACCTTCAGAACCCAAAGAGTATATTTCACAACCCATGAATAAAATTATTTGTCTGTGTTTCTGTCAACTGTGACACAGGACAAGGTCATTTTCTTATGACATTAGCGCTATCATTATGTCATTTTTATTATTTTTGTTTTTCAGTTTACTTTTTTAATTTTTGAGATTGTTCGTATGAGTATGTAATGTTTAAGAAATTAATAACCGGATTTAATAGGATACTACGGTCTCAGAGGAGGACTTTAGCTACGCAGGAAAAGTCTCTAGCACCGATGAAAACTATGAAAGAACTGGGTTACGATTTCAACGCCGGTAACTTTAAAAATTCATGCTTATCATTTAATTGTATATATCGTAGTATTTTACAATTATAACTTACAGAGGGGCAGTTAAGAAAAATCGGACCAGACGGAGTTATAGGTGACGAATCGTTCCAATTTAATATTAGTAGTGATCATCAGGAATGTCAAGCTCATTACGAAAAACTAGGCGCAGCAGTTACAGAACACATTTACCAATTATTGGAAAGCAAGGAACATTTGACAAGGTTATCGGTACCTAAAGATTCTAATGGGGAAAATGGAACATTTGTTTTTGTATCACAAGACTATGACCAAAAGGATACTCTTTTAATATTGATACAAGGAAGTGGTGCTGTTCGTGCCGGTCAATGGGCAAGATCGTGAGTATATCAATTATTTATAATATTTAATTATTTATTACAATTGAACCTATTCTTATATTAGCTGCTATTGTTATGATTTCACTTGAGTAATTTTGTGCCTATACATCAGTATCCTATTTCCTAATCCAGCTTAAATCTACACACATGCATATTTCATAAAAATCTATACAGTAGTTGTGGCATACACACATTAACATCTAGACCTAAATATTTCTTATATTAGCAGGATAGGAAATAAACTCAATTTGTATGTAATTATGAAACTAGTGATATATAAAGGAATAATACTTTATTTTTTTAGTCTCATCATCAATGACAACCTAGATACAGGAACCCAAATTCCATACATCCAACAGGCTTCAGCAAGAAACTTTGGTATCTTAGTTATGAACCCTAATGACAATCAAAGGAATGGCAAGAAAATCCCCAACAGTGGTACAAGTGAAGAGCACGCACAATATGTTTGGAAGACATACATATCAGGCACAAAGTGTAAAAATATAGTCATTGTGGCACATAGCTATGGCGGTCTATTAACAGTAATGTTGGCTCAGAAGTTCAAAAATGATTTTGAAAATCGGGTCAAGACTGTGGCTATGACAGACTCTGTACATTCCTTTGCTGGTGCTAAAATACCAGATGCCTTGAAAAGGGTAATTTTGTGTCATTTATAACATATTTGTATATTTTTCCAATTTGTATATTGAACATAAAACTAATTTTTATCTTTTTCATGTGTCATTCACGTCTTCTGGACTCAGTTTGCATTCAGAGTTATTGTACCTCAGATATTAGTATTACCTATACTGATTAAAAACATTCATACCATAGATTTAATAATAACTGTTAAAAATCAAATTACTATAAAGAAATTGTAATTAAAAATGTGTTTCAGGTTGCAGTCAATTGGATAGCAACTTCTTCACCAATAGATACACCCATGAAGACTCCAGACTTTGATATCACAAGAGTATCTGCAGGTAAGACTGTTCATAATTTGAAAGGTCGGTTAAGATGACTATCTGCAAAGAGCAGACATCCTAACTTTATAGAATATTATGTCTAGTTCAAACATTTTGAGCATAGCATTATAAATATAGGTAGTTGTTTAACAGTTAGAGAAACTTGTCATTTTAAATTATGATAAGAATAAGTCCTCTCCTCTCCTACAAAAAACATCTTTTATAATGTTTTGTTTCACATTTATGATTTATTATCTATTATTTCAGGTCATCCACAACATGAAATGACATCATATGCCTGCATGAATTCTGTCTTCAATTTTATTGATAAGAAGTTGAAAATTGAGTAGCTTAAGACATATCCTACTGAGTGTAAACACGCACATATATGATATTAATGAAAGGCCTCTAAGGTTTTACATGTTTTAATAATATCTGTACAATAAACTTAAGTATAAATATTTTTATTAAAGGACAATACTTTTACAGTACCATTTCATTTTTTCTTACCCTTAGAGTAATTCTTCATCCAATATTTAATATCTTGTTTATTAGCTCGTACACCAAGGACTGCGGATTTGGAATTGACATCTTTCATAGCGAATGGTGAGAGACCGGCAATATAATCAGGGTCTAAAGCATTTGTCTTATTTCTTGCCAGTTTGCTAGCGAATCTCTTGTGAATGTGTTGATCCTCTGTGAGTATTGGGTATTGGAAATGTTGTCCACCCCTGGGTGTTGGCAGGCTGAACCGTTTGCCTCTAGCTGTAAGTGGCTTACGTCCATTAATATGAATGTGTTGGTTGCCTTCATCATCAACACTAACAGCTACTTTTTTGAGAGTTGCATGACCACATTTAGGACAGAACAGTTTGGTCATAACACTGGTTGTTTTAAAGCATGTAGTGCAACGAAAGATAAATGTACGTAAATACCTTATGATTCTCCCATCTACAGCTGTTACGTTTAAGCCTATTTGTTTGAGAACATTTTGCATGGCAAAATCGGAGGTGATACAGGCAACATCTACATGTTTTTCTTCTAATTCACCAAACTCCATTTCTTTTTTCTTCTCTTTCAGATTGCTGGGTGTTATCCATTCACTTCCATCATCATCATCATCTTCACTGTCACTTTCATATTCCTCACTTTCAGAATCATTTTCATCTACCTGTAAATTAAGACCTTGTATTAATTTAAAAGTTTAATTAGGAGTTGTAGCAAAAAATAGCAATTTAAAACACTTGCAATAAAAAATGCATTCAAATTTAGTACATATCTAAAGTAATGTAATATAAAGAATAGAAGAGAGTAACAGACTGTATTATAATACAAGTTATACACCATCAATCACCATGCTATTAAGGCAAAGCTAGTTAGTGTTTTGTATGTTTCATTTATCAACATTATTGACAATACAAAATAAATATGAGGTATGTACCTCTAGCATAATACAAAATATACTATACCCAAATTAGGTAGATCCTTGTATACACAAATAAAATAAATACACATTTAACCAAATTAAAAGTAAAGTGTGCTATAATTTATACTTGACATACCTTTACAATGAGATTGTCAGCCTCTTTATCATCCCTCAATTCCATATTCTTTATTTGTTCAGCAATTTCATCAGCTAGTTTTTGATCTTCCTCATTTTCCTCTTCAACATTATCATCTCCCTTTACATTTATTGATTCTGCTACAACTGTGTTAGTTTTATCCAAATTCTCTTCAGATTTTTGCTGTTCTTCTTCCTTGTTGGGTGTTTCTTGTGAAGCGCCCTTGTAACCAGGTAATCCCGTTACTTTAACCGTCTTTTGCATTGTAGGTTCCGTTTTTAAATGTTCGATTCCAACAACTTCTTTCTCCATTTGATAAGTTAATGCCATGACTTTTATATCAGTTGCAGATAGACTTGTATAATCACCTGTTTTCTTGGAAAACTCTGTGATGAATTTGATACTTTCAGTAAATACATCTTTAACTTTCAAATCATATGGTAAAACGACGAGTCTTCTGCGTTGACGATCATTGGTTATTTCGTCAACAACTTCTTGCACCGTGTATATGTTTTCGGCTATTTGCAGAAGGTTTTCAGCTTTTATAAAAGCTGTGGTATCGACTATCAAATGCTTAATTAATTTCGACATGGTTAACAATTATAAATGACATGAAATTGGACGAATAAGTATGAAATTAAATGACACAAGTGTTCACCACGTGCGCTACAAATAGCAACAAAACATGAGTTATGGATTTGACACTTGAAAACAAAGTGTCAATTGTCATGGGTGATGGGATTGAATAATATTTTTTTTGCTATGGCATGTCTTTTTGTACGTTGTTATTAATTTATTTAAATAAAAGTTATTAAATAAAGATGCCCGTTTGTTTGCATTCACTTTTTAAAGATAATACTTTCTATAATAATTAAATTGCATTCGATGTGATATTTTATAATCACAATATTTTCCGAACATACACAGTTTTTATTAATACGAATCCATTTAGTTCAATTTCTCGATAAATACAGTATTTTCAGAAAGTATGCAATAGGTTAATTGAATTATTGACATGAATATTCTATCCGATCGATCGTTTCTAATTATCTGTGATATTTTACTAAGCTGTATGTGTCTATAATCTATACATCAGTTTTGTTCAATGACGTCTGTTGTATTTTGTCAAAAATAGAAACAAAATTTTCCAATTTCTGTTTTTATCCTCACTAGTAAAATACTTTCTGTATATGTCTGCCAGACTTTTCATATAAGTGTTTCTCTTTTCTTCCAATGTTTTATTTTTGTTCTTTTAGTTTAAGTTAAAATTTACAATGAGTTCTAAAAGGGGTAAGCGTAATTTAGGGAATAAGCATTTTCCGATAGCTGAATCTGTTAGTATTGCTCTGAAGATCCAGCTGGATAAGTTTCTCAGTGATGAAAATGAGACGGAACTGAAGTTTCCCTCCTTTTTGTCCGCACAAGAACGGGGCTTCATTCATGAGACTGTTGCCAAATTGGGACTAAAGTCGAAGTCGCGCGGGAAAGGTAAGTTATTATTATATTAAATTATGAATGGGTTAATTTCTATAATATTTATAAGGCCGCGAAATCAACAATTGTTCCTGTCTATAAATCTGATCCCATCCCTCTAGACTTAAGAGATTATTTAAATTGATTGAACACTTAAGTGTATGTTAAACTTGTTTATCATAAATGGGAATGTATGTTCATATTTTTAATATACTGTCTTTACTATGGTCAGATTTGTTGCTTGTAAAATTTGGCCTTATGGAGATTCAGTACTAATATCCTGATTTACCATGTTAAATGATTCATTATGCATAATATCAATCTTTTCAGGTGTAAACCGATACATAACAATATACAAAAGGATTGGTTCTACAATAATTCAAAATGATGCTAAACTTATACTGGACTCCAACATGCGATGTACAATCACGGAATTGTTTAATGCTTTTCCAATCACCAGTAAGGAAAAGGAAGATCTCAGTTGTTGCCCGGAAAAGGAGAGAAGTCCACAGTTGGCGCATAAAACTATGGGACAGTTGAACAATGGAGTAGCTCAGGTAAGGATGGACTGTTAAATGCGAATAAATAAATATTTTAGGGACCAGAAGCCATCTAGTCTCAAATTAAACAAAGCTTGTACTATGGAAACTAGATAAATGATACACATTCTTAACATACTTTTTTTTTGTAAATACATACATACTTTAGATAAATTAACATCCAGACAGTAGGAAATTACAATGTTCACCACATTATTTTCTACTCATGGGGATTGAACCCAGTATAATTGCAGTATCTATTACACCAATTGGTCCATCAAAAAATGTTGTGTTAATTTTGTTAACATGTTATCAGTGTTAGTGTTGTTATTTTGTTACTAAGTTCAAATACAAATCTTTCTTTAATTATATGTATAAATGGTCTGCCTGCCAGGGTTTCATATCCATGTCTGAGAATTAGATAGTTTTTTATCTGATATTGATATTGACATTGTAAAAATCTAATGTTTAACTTTTCTTTGTTCCACATCATCTTTTTAACTATATTAATTACTTAGCATAGAAGGTATCTGCAACAAATATAATGTGTTGTTTATATGATATTAAGATGTTATTATATGTTGAGATTTATTATTTTAGTTTATTCATATTTGTTATTATTCCGATTTATAATTTTTTTCCACTTTTAACTTACAGATTCCCAACACTTCATACAACCCAGATTTAATCAAATTCAGAGAGAAATTACCAGTGTACGAGCAAAGGCATGAACTACTCAATGCTATCAACTCTAATCAGGTTTGTTGATTTATTTTTTTGTTTTATAACACATAAGAAGTATATTTATGAGTTCATTTTAAAGAATATATTATATTCAGACCTCTTTTTACTGAGTTTGAATTTCCTTGTGTTCATAATCTCGTAAGTTACAAATTCTGTATTTTATAAAATTGCTGTTAACAAAATAATTGACTAGATGCGTTATGACTCCATCAGAGCGTCTAGTCCAATATTTTTTATGACAATTTACAGCAATTTTATTTTTTTTTTAGATTTAAGAAGAAGTTAGCACTTGTAATTTTTATTCCCCTGTCCTTATTTCCAGTTTCAATTTGATTAATAAAAAGAAAATTGTAAAACTATACTCCCAACTTGCATTTGATTTATTTTGAAAATGCTAATTTTATTAAAATTTTGTTTTAATAGTGAATAAAAAATAATTGAATACTTTAATAAACTGTGCTCAATTGTTTGTAATTTTTCCAGGTTATAATAGTGGCGGGAGCTACGGGTTGTGGTAAAACAACTCAGTTGCCGCAACTTGTGCTGGAACACTGCCAGGAGCACAAGCAACCCGTGCGGATATACTGCACACAGCCCAGACGCATCTCCGCAGTGTCTGTTGCTGAGAGGGTAAGCACCTTTGTTATTATGTATTTCATGTTGTATATGTCTGTGATTTGCGTATAATTCTTCTATTCCTATTTATCATGTATTATCTTATCTTATTTTACTATAACTAATTGTATGCAGTTGACATATCTATATATATATAACATTTTAAAAACACTTATAAAAGCTAGTCTTTAATAAATAAATAAATAAATTATACATGTTGCGGCTACACACATATTTTAATAAAAAGAGTGATTCAAGAGGAAGGTTTATATGTCTAATAACATCCATTAAATAGTGGTGAAATACTGTTATTTTTGAGGTTCCTAATGTGATGTCGTTAATTATCAATTTTTTTCCGCTTACATCGCAAACGCAGGCTGAACCACTTTGTTTGTCAAAATAGTGTACTAATTATTATTATATAAGATGTTTTCATGCCAAGCCGGGGCGGGTCGCTAGTATGAGTAAAAGGGTAGAAATAATAATAACATTTTATTTAAAATAAATCAGTACACTCTGTTCTCCAGGTGGCTTATGAACGCATGGAGAAGATAGGACAATCCATTGGATACCAGATCCGACTCGAATCCCGGGTCAGTCCGCGCACAGTATTGCACTATTGCACCAATGGGGTGTTACTGAGAACTCTCATGGCTGGCGACGAAGCTCTTACCGGTGAGTAAAGTTAATTTAACATCTGGTGTATAAAATTTCTATCTATCGGTCTATAAACCCTGAATGCGAGCGAAGCTGCGGGCTGAATCTAGTACAAAATAATATAATTTAAAATGATATGTATAATATTGTATAGTAAACAAAACTTTATTTTTTCTTTAATTTTAAAGTCTTTTCAATTTGAAATTGATTAATAAATCAACAATAATAAAACCATACTCATTTGCTTATTTTTAAAATACAAATTTTATTTATATTGTGATTTTGTTTTTTTAATTTTAAAGAGCTTAATATTAAACTAGCGACCCGCCCCGGCTTCGCACGGGTTTAATGGATGATATTATACATAAAAACCTTCCTCATGAGTTACTCTATCTATTAAAAAAAACCGCATCAAAATCCGTTGCGTAGTTTTAAAGATTTGAGCGTTCATAGGGACATACAACATGACACATGACAGAAAAAGCGACTTTGTTTTATACTATGTAGTGATAATATACTTTTTAAAGGATTTTACGCGGTTTATATTTAATATGGAAAGTACTCGCGTTAAAACAAACACAAGAAAATACTATTTAAAGAGCTTTTTACATGTCGCTCTATAAGTACACAAATTTACTTATAATCTTCTTAAATATTCTAATTTATATAGTGTCCTAAATCCTTGCTATCCAGAACTTATTTAATATGTTCGTTTGTTCGTTTAGGTGTTTCTCACGTATTCGTGGATGAGGTACACGAGAGGGACAGATTCAGTGACTTCCTGCTGATAGCGTTGCGGGACGCGCTCGCCCGCCTCAAAGACCTCAAAGTTATCCTCATGTCGGCCACCATGGATACCCAGATATTCTCCAGGTATGAGGTCTTAAAGTTTTTTTTTACTCTTTATTACTGCTGAATGTCCCAGAAATGAAAAAGGATCTGTCTCCTTTTTCATTGCGGATTTTTTTTATCGCTGGGACATGCAGCAGTAATAAAGAGTAAAAAAAAGTATGTTGATGTAAAAAAGAAAAAAATATTCAGGGACAAAAAACGCCATCTGATCCCAAACTAAGCAAAGCTTGTACTATGGAAACTAGATGACTGATAGACATACTTAAACATACTTTTTTTTTGTATATATATACACACTATAGATAGATAGACACCCAGACAGTAGAAAGTTACAATGTTCATTGCTGTAAACACTGCGCCAATTGGGTCGTCATGTAATAAATGTTGTTGTGTTTGGTATGTGACCTGTGTCACGAGCTCTTTATGTTCATCCTTGAGTTGTTGTTCTTAAGAAAATTTAGAAATATACATATATTTCTCGTGCATATTTTATGGAAAAAAATTACCTCTATGGTATTCAATAAGTAAAATATTTTATCCTTTGTTAGTGAACAACGGTCTAAAGTTGACATTATAATTTTTATTTTTTATAAATATTATCTTGGTTTGATTTAAGAAAAATCCATTAAATCAATTCTTAGCAAATTTTTCAGTTAAATTTTACATACATAATATTTCAGTTTATTTGATTTTTTTAGGATTTTTTATATTTATTTAATTACACATACCCATTGATAACATCATATTCACAGATACTTCAACAGTTGTCCCGTGATCACAATCCCGGGGCGGTTGCACGACGTACAAAGGCACTTCCTCGAAGACGTGCTCAAACACACCAAGTACAGCAACAAGAAGATGCAGATGGTGGAACGGGAGCTGAAGGCCAAACTCAAGTCGGGCCAAAGTTACTGGTCACATCTTGAAGGTAAGCCCCGGTTCCTATAAACGACGGCGCATTATATAGAAATAGAAATAGAAATAGAAATAGAAATAGCAATGGAAATAGAAATAGAAATAGAAATAGAAACAGAAATAAAAATAGAAAATTTTTATTAAACATAAATATTAAATACACAACCAAAATCATTAGACATCAGCTCCAAAATACAACATACACAATATTGGACAGATTCATAGACGAAATTAATACTTAAATAAAATTACGACGGACACAGTATAATTAAGTGACAGGTAATAGAAGAATGTTGAGATACACTGGGGCTGAGCAACTTATACATGCGGTTGTGCAAGTATGGAATGCGGCATTCCACTCAGCAAATGCTACACTCTGGTATATAACAGATACAAATCGTTTTCATTAACAAGTAGTTATAATCAAATCGGAACCAAGTTTTGGTAGTTATTAGTATAACAGATACAAATCGTTTTCATTAACAAGCGGTTATACAATCGGAACCAAGTTTTTGGTGGTCGTGTTAACGCCACGTTTATTAAAGATACTCTTTAGACTTATGCCTAGTAGGATATTGTACTGCCCGTAAGTGAAACGACTCGTTTTATTATTATAGGAACTGGGCATAAGAGTTCATCAAGTACACAAAGAGATACATGGTTTTTTAGTAACATTTTGTTCTATGATTGGTATTAGAAAACTTTTATTATGGTTATGGTTTATTTCTAAGAATATGGTGAAAAAGATGTGTAATAAGTAAAAAATCATAATTATAAAATTACAGGACAGAAACAAGGTGAAACGGTGGAAGATAGGAATAAAGAAGAGAAAGAGAATCTGGATCCTGCACTCCAGGCTGACATGGACGAATTTCTGGATGAGTGTTTTAATGAGGGTAGCTTGGTAAGTTTATTTTTATTTATTTATTTATTTTTTTACTATACACTTATCGGATTTGAAGAGTATTTTTTAATTGGGTTGCGAACTTCCAAAGAACAAAATTGAAACCCCTATAGGTTCATGTTGTTTGTCTGTTTGTTTGTCAAGACCCTTTATTATTAGATATGATAATGTTTTGATGTTTCGTTGTTAAAAGTAATTCTTTTCAGGTAGTTATCTGTAAAGAGTTACTTTTAAACTTGAGGATAAGGTCCTAGGTATTCATGTGACATTCCATAGAACAATGTTGAGTCAAAGTCTAATTTAATAAAATGGTAGGCAGTTTTTCTTGAAACGAGTTTATTATGCGTACGTCGAGTAATATGTTTATATATTTATACAAGGAAATAGCTATATGACCGCCTTCTGCTCGTAAATTTCTATTTATGTATTTAATGTATGTATAAACTGTGCAATAAAGTATTTTTATTATGATTTATATTGTACGCGCGTTTCCGCTCGCGTTCACTCTAGTTACTAAAGACGCACTTATAGTCAGTCTATATGGTTTTGATAGTTATTTCTGTGCTTATGTTTTGAATACTTAAATATGGTATGTTGGTGGATGCAGGACTCGTTCAGCCAAGTGCTGTACATGTTTCTGTCGGAGGGAGTGAGCGTGGACGCGCAGCACTCCTCATGCGGCCGCTCCGCCCTGCACGCGGCTGCGGCCAGGGGCCTCACACAGACTGCGCAGCAGATATTACGAATTGGTATGTGTTCCGTGATATTGGATTAAAGAACGTGTTATTTTCAGCAAGGATATATGTAAAAATGTGTATTTTTAACGTTTAAAGGTAAAAATATTAACAGAATTCCAACATTAATAATTTGATCCTTTGAGCTGGATTTAAGAAAAATGAGATTAACGTTTAATTTTGAATCTTTTAATTTTTTCGACTTTATAAAAAACATACTTTATTTCAATTTATAACAGGCTTAATTCTAAAGTATTCTGAACTACACAGTATTATTTGGATTGCAGGAGCTGATCCATCATTAAAAGACAAAAACGGTAAAACCGCATATGACTACGCGATGGACGGAGGTCACGCAGAATGTGCCAAACTCCTCGCTACATTTAACCACACAGAAGAATCTAAGAGTAATGAAGAAGAAGAAAATGCAGCTGACAACTTCCTTCTAGACGTTTACAACCATTCCTTCTCAGAAGAATTGATTGATCATGATCTCATGCTAGCTCTAGTGAAACATATACACTTGAACATGGCCAAAGGCAGTATTCTGATATTCCTTCCTGGATATGACGATATAGTCACGTTGAGAGATATGATTCAAGCTTGTTCTGAAATGAACACCTTGAAATATCAAATATTCACATTACACAGTAATATGCAAACATTGGATCAGAAGAAAGTATTCAATCCGTTGCCAAATGCTAGGAAAATCATAATTTCCACGAACATAGCTGAGACATCAATAACCATTGATGACGTAGTGTACGTTATTGACTCCTGTAAAGTGAAAGAAAAGTATTACGAGTCAAACGGTGGTGTTTGTTCGTTGCAATGCGTTTGGACGTCCCGGGCTTGTTGTCAACAGAGAGCCGGTCGAGCTGGAAGAACTAAACCAGGACATTGTTTCCACATGTGTTCAAAACGACGGTTCAAGACTTTGCCCTTGAATTCTGTGCCCGAAATACTTCGCGTGCCATTACAAGAACTTTGCTTACATACTAAATTGTTAGCGCCGGGAAATACGCCGATAGCAGATTTCTTGTCCAAAGCACTTGAACCGCCATCTTTCCTAGCTGTGAGAAATGCTGTTACATTACTCAAGACGATCGGAGCGTTGACTCCTATGGAAGATTTGACAGAAATCGGCCAACATTTACTGGATCTGACTGTCGAGCCAAAGCTGGGCAAAATGTTGCTCTACGCTTGTGTCATGAAGTGTCTAGATCCGATACTCACGATAGTCTGCAGTTTGTCCAACAAGGAACCGTTTCAGATATCAATGAACCCAGAAAATAGGAAGAAAGGCAGTATGGCAAGGAAGGAATTCGCGGCCGAGAGTTATTCTGACCACATGGCTTTACTTCGGGCTTTCCAAGCCTGGCAAATCGCTCGAGCCAATGGCACAGAAAAAGCCTTTTGTGCTAAGAATCTTATTTGCGGTGCCACCATGGAAATGATTGTGGGATATCGATCGCAGTTGCTGGCTCAACTCAGAGCGTTGTGTTTAGTGAAAGCGAGAGGATCTGGGGATATTAAAGACGTGAATTTGAATTCTGAGAAATGGCACGTCGTTAAGGCGGTGCTAGTTAGCGGATTATACCCTTCCATAGCACGAGTAGACCGAGATTCTTGCACTCTACGAACATCAAAAGAAGTCAAAGTCGCGTTCCATCCAAGCTCAACTTTACATAGAGGTGGTGGGGTTACAGGATCTCAGAAATCCGTGCAAAGCCTACCCACAGACTGGGTCGTGTTTGAAGAGATCTCCCGCGTCGGAAGATTCTGTTTCATCCGGTGCAATACTTTAGTCACGCCGTTAACTGTGGCTTTATTTAGCGGACCGTTAAGATTACCTTCTGGGGCGTTAACTCAAAGGGCGAACCCTCCAGGATTGTCAAGTGATTCTGATAGTGAAGCTGATGAAAATAATTCCTCCCCTGACACGGCAGTTTTGACTCTAGATGATTGGATGGCTTTCACTGCCGACGCATCAGATGCGATCAGTGTCTATTACCTACGACAGAAGCTATGTGCTCTAGTCATACGCCGGATGTCAAACCCAGGCAAAGCAATGACCCCACTCGACGAACAAATACTTAACACAGTTGTACATATATTAGGCGCTGAAGAGAAAAATGTCGGCCTTAACCAACCTACCGGCATCGGACAGCGACCGAAACCTTTAACAGTAGACTCTCCGATATGGCGGTCTGGAGAAGATCAGTACCGACATGAAAATAAATACTACCCACAGTACAGTCAGAACGATTTCGCCAATAACTTCTATCAAGGTTACGGGTATAGAAATGGCCAAAGACCAGGTTGGAGGAATGATGGAATGCCTCAAGGCTTTTCGCCCCAGTCATATAGTGGGCCCAAAAGTCCCATGTCCCCAAATGGGAAGACGTTGCTAGCGAATATTGAGAAGTATTCAGAGAATGGGGAGAGCAATACGCGGTATTTCATAGTGAAGGCGGATGATCTGCACAGCGTGGAGATGGCGCAGGCGAGCGGGACTTACCCCTTCACTCAGAATACTATCAAGAAATTGCAGAAGGCTAAACAGGTGAGTTGTTTTATGCATTAATTTTTGTTTAATATAAAACTTTTCCAAATGGTTTGTGAATTAAAAACTCATTCTTTAGGTTTGTTTTGGCATTGCCAATACTTAAATTTTTTAAGCCATACGAGGGTAGTTGGAACATTTTTAGGTCTAGGTATAATTTAATAATATTTTTTTTAGTTAAGATTAATAAATATTGATGTCTAATTTTCTCAATTTTCTCAATATTAGTAGTGAGGATAGATATAAGTTCGATGTGCAATTATACTTGATAGACTGTATTGTCATTTCTTGATGTACATGCATTTTATAATTTTTTTAAAGAATTAAACTCTTTTTCACACTATTTCCACATTTATTAATAAACTTTATTTTATTTACAACCGGTTTCGAACAATCATCAGTCTATAAAAAAAAATACGATGTGCAGTTGTGTATTCCTTGGTGCGTATTACAGGAGGGTAGTCGCGTGGTGATGATATTCTCGTGCGCGGGCGCGTCCAAGATAACGGGCGCCGCCGCGCTGCCCGAGTCCGGCGCGCCGCTCGACTGGCTCGCCGCCGCGCACGTGCCCTTCCACACGCTACGGTGAGCCGCGCCACACACACACACACACACACACACACACATACACACACACACAAACACACATAATCATGACGATCTCAATTGGCTCGTCGTATGTATTCACACAAATTTATATTATTAATAACACGCCATATCACACTGTATGCCAAATTGATCTTATACTATATTCAACTTTATTGCCACTCAACTAGTCAAGTTATGAAAAAAAATATTTTGATGGTTTTATACGACTAATATTTTTATATACGTTTCTGTATTCCTACCCCATTCCTCTCCCGCCCTGTTCTCCTCCTCTACCAACTTCCCATCATTAATCCTCTCCATATTACGGCAGTCGCTTAACATCAGATGCCGTATGTTCCGATTGCCTGCATAACATAAAAAAAAATCTTAATAAATTGTAATTTTTCAGCCACATATCAAACTCGCTCGCCGGCAGCGCGCGGGTAACCGGAGCTCGAGATGGTACTGAAATCTGTTCGAACTCAGGCCGAGCGTTGCTCGCCGCACTCGCACAACGACGCCGGCACACGCACACACACACGCCGCGCCCCATACAGAAACACCCCTCGGATCAATAGCGTCGCGCCAACACCGACCTCGATCTCACTAGCAAGGAATACACAGATAGCTTTATACACTCGCAGTACTATAAAAATACTAATGTACAAAATTACGAAATTACAGATTTATTCCCAACACAAGCTGAGTATTTTAGCGATTCACGATACATGGGACAAACTCACTCACAAATAACGGATAGCAATGCACAAGACTACTTTAATTTCCCTCAATCGTCGCATACGTCACCGCAATACTCGTATAACACAGAATCATCCGATTATAGTATGGCATCAAACTTTTATGACACGCAAATATTTGATACTGCGTTCAATCAACTAGATCCCAAAATCAACGAAGATTTTGAAAACTTTGCGTCGAATTATTATGAAACTTCTAGAAATGATACGACTTTGGAAAATATAGATAACATTAATTTGTTCGACAGCCCAATGTCACAATCGCTTAACTACGGCAATAACCCTACACTATACAGACCATTTGACGATATGAAAGATATCGCCTCTGCAAATTTATATGCATCAGATTTCGATTATTCATTTTCGACGCAGAATATTAGTGATTTTAATCAAGGAAATGTAGACACATTATTTTATGAAAACACTTCTAAAAACTATAACTTATTCGACAACAGCACTTTTGATTTCCAAGAAATGGTCCCCAAATCAGACTTTTTTGATTTCGGTAATGTATACGACGAGAAATATGAAGACAATATTCTGCAAAGCTTTACAATATTTAATCAACAATTTATGAAAGAATCTGCGGTTGAAATCGAGCCTTTCATTCAGCCTAAAATTATAGAACTACCGGATCCGAACCCACCACTCGCTGAAAACACTGAACGAAGCTCAAAAACAAACTTTAAAAAAGATATTTATCCAGTTGTTGAACAATTCCTACAAAACTTTAAACTTAGTAATGATATGAGTAAACTGCCAAACATCGATGACGCAATTAATCTTAGCCAATTTGATCCCAAAGCTACTGATTGCCAAATATCCATTGGAGAACAATTACTAAGAGTTTTAGAAAAGGATCATCTTGGAGCTGTAAATAATGATGCGAAGGAAACTCACGAATCATCAAGTCAAAATATAGAACCAGAGAGTAAGTTTCAATGTGTGCCTTATGACGACGGGAGTAGTATTAATACTGCAATTGTGGATGAAGATATAGGTTTAAAAGTGGCGTCAATGAGTATTGTGGATGTCAATGAAAGTGAGGAAAGTGTACCAAAACCCGAAACGAAATGTGATGATAAAGATCAAAACAAAAGTAACGAACATTCAGTAGCAAAAGATGACAAAATAAGCAGCTTCATAGTATTTGATGTACCGCGCCAACAAAAAATATGTAGCAGAGATAAAACTTTAGCTGATTTAAAAACCATCAAAAAATCTTATGTTAGAGCCAAGATGCCTGCAAAATATTACAACGACCGCCGTACTATTAAGAAAAATCAGGGAATTAGAAATATAATACAGCCTTCCAATTATAATGTAAACCCCGAGGATCCTAATATTAGATTTGCAAGAGATCAAAAATTTACACCGTTCCGAAATTTTAATTTAACATCTTTGAAAGAAAGTGTCCTTCATACAGAACCTGATGAACAACCTAAAATAGATTTACAAAACCCTCTGAACCAAGCATGTGAGGTATCTGATAAGAAAACTGAACAAATACAAGAGCATACTGTAGACGAAGCAGATTTATCTAAAACATGTGACAATAAATCGCATACTGATGAAAAAGAAGTTAAAAAGAATCAAGAATCTGTCAATATCGAAAGTGTAGCTATTGAACTTCAAACGAAAGACATTGACGGCAATGATATCCCTGTAAAAACTAATATTTGTAAAATCAATAAAGAAAAGGAATTAATATCTAGAAGAATAAGCCCAATTGGAGTCTTGAAGCATAAAATTAAAAAGACTTCTGATAACAAAGAAAACTTCACTTCAGAATTAAAAAATAACAATAAAGAAACTTTTAAACACAACCTTAAAGAAAAGAGAAATAAAGAATATGTAGTTGAAAGCAAGAAGAAAGTGCAGCATATCAAGAAAATGAAGGAAAGTAATGCAAAAATAGAAAACTCGAAGAAAGATATAACACAGGACTCGACTAAGGATATAGATGCTAACCAGAAAAAACTCAGAAGTAAATCAGAAAGCGATATTATAGTGATCAGCAATCAGCCCGTGCAAGTTTGTGAGGCGTTCAAGAAAAACAACGTTATGACTGCATGCAGTTCGGTCGCCGCACAAAAAAGTGATGGCAAAAAAAGTATGAGAGAAGATAAACATGATACACAGAAAGCTGTAGCGTCTAAAAGCAATGCTCAGACATTTGAAAATACGCAAAAGTTAGATCAGCAACGCAACGCAACAAAATATGTAAAGATTGAAAATAGAAAGGAAAACAGACACGCTCGGCAATCAGAAGCTTACAGGAAATATAGCCTTACGATGGACAGCGAGGATAAATCACAAAGTGAAGCTCAAGACGTGAATGTAACACAACAATCCGAAGCGAATGATGATTCCAGTTCTTCTGATAATCAACGCCACAAACGCAAAATAAGAAAGAACAGGGCAGCTAATAAACATCGACACCAGCACCAAAAGCGCGCGAAATGGAAGACTTATAAACTGAATAAACGATCCAACTCGAAAAATCCATCAGAGAAAGAATAAATCTTTCCTTTATAATTGACATATTTTAACAAAAGTACTTCAAATTCTAAATTGTTATTACGTCCTCAACACAATTTTATTTTATTAAACAATTTTATTCATAAGAGTAGGATTTATTCTGGCGCATGTTTTGTATGTTATCTATACGATTTTTTTAAATATTCCTCGTTTCATTTAATAATTCTTTGCATAACTGATAGACTATCGAAAGATATGATTGGTTATTATAGATTGGTATGACCCTACTAGAAAATAAAGGAAGGAAATTGAGTAAATAGATATTTATTTATAATAATTGTTAAATGGTGCATAAAAGATCACAAAGAGAAATTTCGTTATACGGGATCAAAATACAATACATTACAACGATACCATTATAAAGGATGGCGGTTATTGCATCGAAATGTTCAAAACCGGTGAAATCTCACAGAGTTTCAATATGAATGTCTTTAAAATGTAATTTTAATGAACCTTTAAAGTGATCTTAACATAATGTGCATTTTAAAGAATATAACATGTTAAAGAAAGTATTTATTTAAAATAGTAGTTATACTCAGTGTTGTGGATGAATAGTTACGCGATATAGGAATCTTCAATATGATAACTTTTCAATCTGAGATATTGGGTTACAACCTGAAAATTTCGTGTTTCAAAATTAATGTTTATGGCTTGTTAGTTTGTTCCAATGTTTTTTTTTAAACTGTAATCTGTTAATTTAACACAAATTGTTTAAATTTTATCCTTGAAAAGTCATGAAATGAATTATAAGATGTAAATGAATGAAATTATCTCTTAAAAGGTGATTCTATTTATATAAACTCGATTTTATAGCAATGATGCTAAAGTACTTAAGTTTTAAGTATATAATGTTTTATTTGTTAATCTAAAAGCTAAATGTGTTAGCTTAAAAACTTTCCATCCATAAATATTTTGTTTCAAATATAAGATTGCCCCAATAATGCTTTTGTCATATTTGTATCTACGCGATCAATATAGGTATTTATTTTCTTAATGTTAACATCTGTTAAGATTTTATCGAATAATTTATGAGTACTGCGCTACGGCGAAAACGCAAAGAAATAATATTTGTAGGATTCTTTTACAGTATTTATTAGTATAAAACTTGTTTCTCATTGAACTGATAATAGTTTAACAATAGAGTTTATAAGCAATGATACATTTGTCTAAAGCTAGATATTACGTAAGGTATTGTGGAATTCGCTTATGAGGACTGATTTCGAGAAAACAAGTGAGATGAACTGATTTTTGGTCGCATTTTAGAAAAGAATTTTGATTCTTTGTAACCTAAATTAATTCGATAAAACTTATTTTGGTATCATAAATATTTCATCGACTATGCAATGGTGTTACGATCCTTTCAAAGGAACGTTTCATTTCATATTCACGCAGAATAGAAGTAAATTTTTTGCGTTGTATTGTAATAACACCAACAAATCATAATTCTCGCTTGTCTTACACAGTCATAAGCTTAATCTACGGTTTAGAATAATAAAAATCTGTTTTCCGTTTTACTGAGCCTGTGCCGTACGCACAAGAACGTTAGATGTAAAATGGTTTATCTGTAACATGTTTTTAAAAGCACTTTTACTGAAATATATATGGATGTGTACAAATAGTGTTTTTATTTTCTATTTTAAATATATCACCCTTTTACAACACTTTAGCTTTACCATCGATCTCAAATTTGATTTTAGGATAGAAAATTATGAGAAGAGTATACCGTAAGAGCTCTATTTTATTTATTAAATATTTTAGAAGCGCATTAATATTTAAAAACAATAATGGACCTCAAATAGATCCTTGGAGAACTCCAGTTGATGTTTTTGTTTCATAAGTTCTCTTTTTATATCTTTATAAATTACGATTTTAATATTATTTGTTGGATATGGTGTTGTTGGGTGATGGAGAGGTTCTCATGGAATTATAAGCTATATGTTTCGTAATACAAAAGTTTATGAAATAGATATTTAAGTGATCCACACAATCAAACGCTTTGGAGAGATCACAAAATATATTACATTTTTTCACCAGTTAGTTTAGTTTTTGAGCTAGTATAAGAGTTTTGAGCGATTTAACAAGTGCAAATAATCTGGTCCATATTGAACAACCGTGTATAATAGGCTTTTGATTATTAGGTAGAGATCAAATACTCGCTCAACAGCATAATAAAAATAATAAGTAGGAATTTCTAGAACGTGGGGTGGTTATAAGTAAAAAATGTTTATTTTTGTATGCATTTATTTTTATGAAATAACTTAGAAACAAGTTGCTCTGCAACAAACATGTTTTCATAAATTCACAATAAATGTTTTGTTTCAGACTTTTTTCAAGTCCTTTTTAATCGAGTTTCATATTTACAGGAAATCACCATCGCTTTTGGATTACCTTACATTGTAGAAGAGTGTATGACAGAATACTAATTGGTATATATTCCAATATAATAACAGGTACTTTTACATAATTCTACTAATTACAGTGGTAATAGTAATTATATAGTTTGAAAGTATTATTTCGACAAAATCAGTGAAGTTAAAAATTTCTATAAAAATAGGAACAATTTGTTCGCGAGGTAGAACTAGAATCTGCGAATCTGCTTCACGACACATCCACAAGTCAAAACCCCATCACTAATCCGCACACGTTTCACTAGTCGACCAAGTTTCATCAATCAGCACATGTTCCACTAGTCCACACTGGTGTTCACTTCTGTAGCACCTGTTTCTCGATCTTCTCCTGTTGTTCCTTGGACTGCAGCTGCTGTAATGTGAGCAGGGACACGCCGAGCTGGTCTTCCCGAGTGAAAGGTTGGGCCATTTGACGAAGCCAGCGTTTGCATATCTAGAAAAATATTATTTTTAATGTAAAAAAAATATACTAATCTTAGACGTATCATTAAAATAGGTCTCAAATGAAATTCAAATTGCAAAATTTTTTCAGCTATAAAGAAAACCACAAGTTTTATAACCAATTGAATTCGGTAATAAATACATAAGTTTTTATGTTTACTGACTGCGAACATTCTAACTTTTAACTTAAACGTCAATAATTTTTGATTGTCGTGTATGCACGCTTAGGTTAGCCAGCCTAAAACATCCTATAATTTAAGAACTGTATTATACTCTATATCGTATTTTTGTCAACTATTGTGTATAAAATGAAATGAAATGAATACACTTTATTGTACACCCCATTAAAGTAATCAAACATAGAACATGGATAAAAAAGCACTTAAAAAACGAATGGGCATGCACAAATGGCGGCCTTATGGCTACATAGTCATCTCTTCCAGGCAACCATATCTATACTAATATTATAAAGCTGAAGAGTTTGTTTGTTTGTTTGTTTGTTTGAACGCGCTAATCTCGGAAACTACTGGTCCGATTTGAAAAATTATTTTAGTGTTAGATAGCCCATTTATCGAGGAAGGCTACAGGCTGTATATCATCCCGATATTCCCACGGGAGCGAAGCCCTGGTGCGCAGCTAGTGCCTAATAAAATAAAAATAAAGTACTGTACCTGCACGGCCTCCTCAGTGGAGAGGCAAGTGAGAGAATCCCGCAAGTGCGCCTGTATCCAGCGAGGTAGCTTGTTCCGTTTGTCCGCGCGACTGAAGCGCTTGTCCGCAAATATCATCACGCCGTAGTCCGTCTTACCGCTGGCAAATAAAACAATATTGTTTAGTATCAAATATTACCTATACGTTGTATTTGAAAGAATGAAAGAAAAACATTTATTTCGACACACAACTGAACACAACAACAGAATCTTCAAACACTGATTTTCAGTGACATCGTAACTTTCAGTAGAAGATAAAAGAGACGCAAAAGGAAAAGAACGATCTCCTATAATGAGCCATAACCATCAGTTCTAAGGGTTGAAAACAAATCATATATGGCTAGGGTTTAATCTGAGGTTCTAGAATTAATTTAAAGCAAGGCATTTGTTTGAAATTTCCCCTTCCACGTACCAATGATCATACATTTTATATTTACGGCAATGTTTTCTTAATGGCCCTGCAAATATATTATTTTTAATTAAAATTAGATTATTGAAGTGAATTGTAACTTGTACTTACCGCAAGGCTCGGCCCACGCACTGCGCCGCGTGTCGCATCGCGTCAAATGTTAAGAAATCATTTTCTCGTATCTGAAAAAAAAACA
>LQNK01001173.1:143122-194743 GCA_001586405.1 Phoebis sennae | reverse complement strand
ATTATCTAATTTCTGTTGTGAGTTGTCAAGTGTCACATTTTCTAGAAATTTTGGTTATGTATAGTAAAATAATCATGGAAAATAATATTTTAAAATAAAAGATTACTAATATTATAAATATGAAATTTTGTTAGGATGTTTATTACTTGAAAAAGCCGAAACGGTTGATTGAATTGGGTTGAAATTTGGCACGAAGATGGATACACAAGTTGCAAGTGAGGGCTAATTTCATCTTGGATGAATCGATTATATTTTGTTTTCGGGAATAGATTTTCTTTTATTTTCGACTTCGAATTTTCCTAAGTCATAGTGTTTTTATCCTAGTAAGAATAAATAAGCAATCAATAATATTTTATTCTTCAAAGAATAAGGGGGGAGGGGGGAGTGGAATTAGAGTTGGTTTTTCTAAGAGCCCTTGGACCTAAAAAAAGTTCAGGAATTCTTCTAGTATGTATACATTGTTATCTTTTTAAAACAAATTTCTTGGTGAACCTATGCATTTTTTTCCAATTTTCTGTTACAACAAACAACAATATAAAGAGTACACTGCAAATGAAATAAAACGAAATATGTATGTATATACTTACATATACATTACATAGTTCCTTATTTGAAGTATGTGAGAAAAGGTTTACAGGAGTACAACTTGTACTTTTCTATAGCTTTTCTCGCACACTTCAAACATTGTATATGCTACATTCAAATAATATAGGCAGATATGCCAAATTCAATTGCCTATATTATGCAGGTACTGAAGGATTCCAATGCTTATCTAGTTTGACTCTAAAAGTTGTAATAGTTGATGCTCTAATATTTCTACAAGACTTTCTTGTGCTTCTCAATCCCATTGTGTCTGTATTCTTGAAATATTGCTTAATTTTTTCATGGCAGTTCCATATTCCATGTTCCAATTTCAAATAAAAATGAATAAAACTTGCAATATTTCTATTTCTTTTGATGAACGCAACATTTACCCCTGCCTTGTATTTTTATGGCCACATCATAGCAGTGTGTGATTAAGGAAGTCAGAATTCTGTATTTTTCATAAGTGTTCTGAGGTATTTAAATTCTCTTGTTTTTTATTCTTTCATCAATTTTAATGACATAAAACATCTATTGAAGAAATGTCCCATCTCTTGAGATTTGTATTTGTGATATAAAACATCATCAATTTCAATACGACAATGAATATTCATTTTATCAATCACTAATGTGGTTAAAATTTCATGTGTCAATGATAGCTTCCTTGTTCACCGCTTGTAACTGATCCTACTCTTCTATGTCTTTTTCCCGGGTCTGATACCATGGTGCTACATCCGTCTGTCACAATTGTATATTTCATATTCCGCCCTAGGCTTCTTCTTCATATTTTTTACTGTGATTGGGGGACATTTCTTCGTCTGATTCTCTCGGACGGTTCCAGTACTTCTTAAACCTAGTCTACCCAAATCGAGCAACAATTGATGATTGGTAAAAAATTATCGAAATGATATGCTCTTTAGGAACTACAGGCATTTAAGCCAAAAAGATTTCACGACTCTCGCACCAAGGGTATCATTAGAAGGTTCTGAGGAATTTCCACAATAAACATCAAACGCGTAGCAATAACCATCTGAAATTGTCGCAGCCCAATTGCGATAACCAAATCTTACAGGCTTTCCTTGTATAAATTGTTTTGATGGATGACGCCCAAAATATTTGATTAAGCATGCATTTACGTAGATAATATTATTAACATACAATTATAATTAACAATTACATTAAATTCACATCAATTAAATATTACTATTATTGTTATAACTAAGATACATTGTGCAACAATTCCTAAATTTCGACATACTTGAGGCAAATATATCTACTGTCTCATCTGCGGCAAACAGTTTATTAAATAATTTGAGCGCAGAGGGTGTGGGGGCTTATATGAGCATAGGCATTATTTGTATCAAGTACCTTAGTTAAATTACCTTAAGAGAAGATTTTCCTGTGGTCGCCTGAAAGCTGCCTTTTTTAAATTATCTCATTTGAGGTTCAGTTGCTCTTTTTGGCTTTGGAAGCCTCCGTATTTTGCATTGAATGCATCTGTTAATGCGATCCACATATTTTCTTTTAACTAGTTGGTGCAACCACTATTATATTATTATTCCCTTAGTTTTTTATCAACGATTTTCACACATAGTCGGACAAGGGATAGGAAAAGAGACCCATATCGTCTTTATTCATAGGCTTTTTATTTTTCATGAATAAAATAAAAAGTGGAAAGTCGATATAGAACATTGGGAAATAATAACAGTAAAAGATAATTCATACTGAATCATCGACTCAAACCTACGTAGGTTTGAGTCGATGATTCAGTATGACGAGCGGAACCCTAGTTTAAATTGGTCTTCTTCAACTATCTTCAAAAATGACAAGAATTTTATGTTCAGGGTGATTTGGTTGAAATTGTCGCCGGGAATTATTATACTGGCGGTTACGATATTCCGTAATATTATGGCCTATATTCATTTAATATCTTTAAATTTGTGACTTGGAAAATGGTGCAGTAGTATGTGAGCCAGTTGATTGCTTTACATCTTGTGGATCTGTGAATATTACGCTGGCGATTGACGAAACAGGACCTTTCTGAGTGACCTTGTTTACCACAAGACTACACTACTCTTTTGTTTACAGTTCTGCAAGTCTAATAAAAGGCAATCGCGATGTTTAGTTTCACCGAAAGTGTTTGGCAGAGTACCTAAGGCAAATAAAAACAAAAGAAACTAAAAACTGTTAGCTTAGCGTGGAAAATGTAAGTAAGTACTTTTTAAATCTGAAAGGGCTCTGTCCTCACCGAGGACCTTGAGGCCTTCTCCAACTACCAGTCGGGCTCGCGGTGTCGCCTCCTCCTTCTCTAAACTGTGCTCCATTATTTTCCAATTGGAGTCTTTGCTCCTCTAAAGCAATAAATTTTTCGGTTACGTTCACAAATTAGGAGCGTCGTTGTGATGGTACCGAGCGCCTCACGTTGCAAGCCCTTCGGTGTCTCGGAGCTGTAATAAAGAAAAAATAACAGATTTAAATAGTTCATCAAAGTAATAAAATAAGGAACATAGAGTAGAGTGTAGACTGTAGAGTGGTTGAAAGTACCGCTAACAATTTTGTCACTTGTCAAAAAGCGACAACCACTTAGCGAATGACATTGTAGAAATGACTAAATTTTTCGTATCTGCTCAAACGCTACGATAACGTTACATTTTGGCTATGAGTTCTCTGTTTATTTGTCTATACCACGTGACCACTCTATGGGATTTAGCTCAGAGTGGTAAGGAGGCACTCTTAAAACTTCTATTTGTTCTATTTCCAAAGTATCAAAAACATATACCTTGTATTTTTCCCTCTCCGGCTTTACCAAGTCTATTAATTGTTTCTTCATCATATTTTCTTGGAACGAGATACCTTTTTCAATAAGCCAACTTTGTATCTTTCTTTATCCAATTCATGGTTGGTTCCAAGCGCAGGGATTAAAACCGAATTGGACTCTAATTTATTTAGAATGTCAGCAAATCACTGCTCAAAAATGTGTGTGAGTTCATTTCATGGTGAGTCGCAGTCTTGTTTTTGGCTTTCATAAATTAGCTCGCCATTCTTAAGGAATCCATCTTCGTTTCCTAAAATTATAAAAAACCCTATATTTATTAAAATGCGAATTAGTGTAGATAAATTCCTATTTCTTATTAAAATTGATATAGCCTAAATAACTCCTAAATAGAGGCATACTGTTATTGGAAGAATTTTCAGGACCAGACATTTCTGAAGATTATAGAAATTATAGGCAGAAGAAGATATAGAAAGAAGTATAAGCATACAAAGTTATGACAAAGTTAAATGAAACTTTACCTCTCTAGTATAGGTTTATATTATTTTAATTAACAGGACTAAGTCTACATGTGCTAGTTAGGAGTGTTTTATGTTACACCAATGTGCACAATGATTAAAATTCTTCCTTTCCCTAAAGCTTCTTTTAATCCAGTAGAAAGTCCCTCTCGAAAGGTATGGCGCGCTGACTGAATGGATAGGTTTGCGATGTTCCCCCCTAAATTTGAAAATATTTTTCAGATAATGAAATGGCCATCTTACAAATTGAGCGCTTTACATATTTTATTTTTAATCTCTTTGAAACATTTTGAAAAATACTTCCTTTGAAATGAGACAAGGAATCCTCTTTATTTACTCCACGCAATATTTTATCAATAGTTGGTGGAACATCATTAAAATAAAATTGATGGACTATTCTGCGAATTCCGCCAAGTTCAAATTCATCCAAGTTGGATGAATTTCTGCAGACCGCTGGGGCCAGGTCCGCGGGTCAGTAATTCTCAATAAAAAAAAAACAAAACGTAGCAAAACTAAAAAGAACTAAAACTAAACAAATGAAACTTAACAAGAAACGATAACATAAAAGAAAATATCGCATCGGATTTTTCTTCCGATTGTTCTCCAGTCAGAATAACAGTTTCTATAGTATGATTATAATTGGTGCTTGTCTCAGATCCACTTTCAGACACGCTCATAGATTGTTCGATAAAACATATTGTTGTACGTAATATCAAAATCTCCAAACATATTCGGTGACTTTGGACTTGGCTGAACATTTAAAGTCACCGAATTTCTGAGATGCGGTTCGGTCAGGTTTGCGTCGTTTTCAGACAAAGAAAGTCTTGGCGCGCTGTATGCGCATAAAACGTCTTGTCTATGACCCACAAAGCTCACAATAATTCTATTGTGGTCCTAGTACAGCTTCACACTCGAGACATCTTTCCATACTTGACCATAATTTACTGCAAAAACTGCATTTATCTGAAAAAGAATAATGTGCGTTTTAATACTTTTTTCGGCTAGTTTAAGATTGCTTGCTTTAACTTAATAAATAATCCTGTAGTTACGTTTTCACTCTAGAAGGAGGCATTTGATGAGATGTTGGGCTCCACATCGTCGCTTATATCACTATTTCCAGATTCAATATCAGACTTTAAAGATTGCAATTATCAACATTAGATGTTTTCTTCGATTTAGATTTTACGTTGAAATTATTGGAAGATTTTTAGTATGCTTTGCGATGGACCGCGGCTAAGTAATGTAATGTATGTACCGCTACTTCGGCGTCGTCATCTCGTTCTCGGTGACGTTACGGTGATGGCGGCGGTGGACAAACGCCCTTAGACATACATTTCTCCTCTACGGGCACTTTGTCGTTGACCATTTTTCGTCCATGAAACTATTTTGGCATCTTAATCTTTTCTTAGTTCTTCATAATCGGAACATCTAGTTTGCATATTTTCATAGATCATAAATATATTCTCTTTATAATTTTTGAAGAAGTTCTAAAGTAAATATACGCGGGCGAAACCGCGAAGTTACGAGCTAGTTTTATATAAATTTATTATGGAACATGTTAAAGAAAACTATAGTTGTGGGATATTAATACATATATTTCACTTTTTATCGTCTTAATTACTATTAACAATGAACAATACTAATACAGTACACGAACAAAATCTTGACACCGTCTTGATCAGTTACAAATGAGAACTGAAATCTTCCGCATCGGATTTTTCTTCCGATTGTTCTCCAGTCAGAATAGCAGTTTCAATAGTATGGTTATTGGTGTTTGTCCCACATCCACTTTCAGACACGCTCATAGATTGTTCGATAAAACATATATTGTTGTATGTAATATCCAATTCTCCAAACATATCTGGTGACTTCGGGCTTGGCTGAACATCTGAAGTCACCGGAATTCTGAGGTTCGGTTCGCTCAGGTTTGCGCCGTTTTCAGACTGTAGTTGTGGGATAGTAATACATATATTTCACTTGTTATCGTCTTAATTACTATTAACAATGTATTATATTAGTATATAATACATATATAACGAACAAAACCTTGACACCATCTTGATTAGTTACAAGGCCAAATAAAACTTCTACAAAATCCCTGTCGATTTCCAATTTGAACTAATTTCAGCCAAGAAGATTATTCGTTTTTAGGGAAGTGAATACCGGCGTCGCTTTTGAACGTCTGCATATCTCACACTGCACTACCTACTTTCGCCCAATTTCTGGCCGATCAAACCATGTTTTACAATCAAGGAGTCCACCCGTGTTACCTTAGGATCTTGTTCTATGGTGGTTGGTGTTAAGTCAAATGTAGAGACAATTTTTTTTTTCATTTCTTTAATTAAAAGGCTTTATTCGCACAGCGAATATGTCAGCTTGAAGCGATTCTTGATTTTATGAACAAATCAACTTCAATACAATCAAAAATATTAATGAGCTCTTTTCTTAACATATATATTAAAAAGAAAACAAGACATTGAGGCTTGTTTGGAATACGGGCCTGACAATATAAGATTTACCAGACCATTTCCCATGTTATCAACAATAAAATAAAACAAAAGAACAGAGTATATAGGCGACCTTATTACTAAACAGCGATCTCTTCCAGGTAACCACTGGGAAGAAGGTAAGGAGAAATTCTCCTCCTTTTTAAGACTCTCTTTTAACAATTTACCTTTGGTCATGTTCCTGGATAATTTTACATTAGTACTTTCGATTGCCTTGATGAGCGGGTCGAAATCAGAGGTTAAACCACTCAGCATGATTATCGCTACAAAACCTTCTTCGAGTGGTGAACCTATTTCCATTAATTGTTGAGAAAGCTCTGTAATTTTATTGACATAGGCCTCCATTTCACTATCACTTAATTTACAAGCGAAGAGTGTTCTTAATAGACTAAGCCGCCTGCATAGGCCTGTGTCTTCATATGTTCTCTGCAAATTATCCCTCGCTTCCTTGGCCGAGGATAAGTGCAGAATTAATAGGAAGTGACTTATATACCTACTATTTAATTTACTTTCCTGTTGAGCTTCCTCAGCATCGAGGCATGAAGTTGGCACTTGTACGTGTAATTATAAAATTTTCTGATTTATGCTGTAAAGCCAATTCAATACTTAGTTTATTAAAAAAAAAGAGTTCAAAAAAGACAGAGATTAGGGAAGAATTTAGGGTCGTGGCGTACCTATGGTCTACTCTTCCGCTAGGGCCGGTACTCCCCTGATAAGTAGAGGTGGGCGCAAGATGGAGGGTGCGCCTGTATGCGATGGCCAAGTGATGTGTTGTCCCCAAAGTCGGAACTCAGCCCGTAGCATGTCGTCTAGTACCTTCAGCAGGAACGTAAAAACGCGTTGGCATACTCCCATTCTACGGGAACGACTGAGCCGACACGTCCTTTTAGCAAGAACGGGGGAACGTCTTTACAGCAGGAACGTAGCCGGTTTCTTAGCGTGGTAAAAACATAGTAGTAGCGCAGGCACGAAGGTTGCAGTCGAAATGTAGCAAGTGACGTAGCAGTTCCCTGCCGTAACGTAGCACCCTAAAACCCATAAGGCAACCATAAAAAAAAGCAAAGCAAAATAGCGTTTTCCTAAATTTATAAATAAATTGTGGCTAACAAAACAAAACGCTCGAATGAAGGCGTGGTAAGTAAGCTTATAGCAAAAGGCTAGCTGTTTAAACTTACAAATATTAATAAATTGATATAAAGTGATATTCAATACACACCGTGGAGGTAATTATGTTTAACACAGCCGAAGGCCCCAAAAAAAACCAAATGCTTTTAAAATTATTTATTAAAATAAACTAAAACTAAAGTACAACTATGTTGCGCGATGCAACCGGTGTATCAGAATGAATATAAAAGTAAAGGTGTAAAAAGGAAAACTTTGGATTACGTGTCTCTGGAGGAATTCAGTTGAGTCTGCATTATATGTTCCCGTGAGAATCACGGCGTAAGCGATACGTTGGGGATCCGTATGCGTAACTAGGTTCAAAATATTATTATTACTAATTCTAATGAAACAAAGATGATCAATAATACTAAAATTACGCTATACTTACACTTCAGCACGATTGCAAATATCGTGCACTACGATTGTTGTTACCACGTCTTGATTGTAATGGAGAACTCGGTGTACTTAAAGACATTGAAAACGCGTTTTTCGTACAACGATAGCTCTCTCTACAGGATTCCGTTCTGTTGCGTGTAAGTTGTTGTAATGGCTTTCTGTCGTGCTATTACTGGCACCGTTTACAGCGGTTATTAGGTATCTACGCTGAGGATAGCAGGAATAAAGAAAATAATAATAATTTAACAAGGAAACTATTATTACGTAATAAATACACAACTTCACCATTATTGGTCAAGCCTTCTAAATGCTGCCTGACAGGAACACTATAATTATGTAGTTCATAATAATTCTTACCAACATAACTGTTCGGGATGACTCCAGAAATAAAAGGTCCAATCACCCAGGATAAATTTATTCGTAACCGATTGCCTTGATAGCGGCTACGCAGTTACGGAGAATTATACAGGGATATACCCTGTGATATTCCTGGGAAATTGGTGGGATTCAATTGATGTCGGTCATGATGCGTGATAATATTACGTCTGGGTTTACGAATTGCAGCTTAAGTGTCGACATGACTATTTCAGGCGATGTAGCACTGATTAAACATTTTCTTAGGCGCCACATGTTTTCATTTTCTGTGAAGTTACATATTTGCGACGACTCCTCTTACGCCTGTTTATAATGTAGCCACTCCATGGGTTCCCCGCTAAACACCGGTAAGTCCTTTGGTGTGCAAATGCGACTCAGCAAGTGGCTGTTCGCTACGTTGCTGGTAGAAGCGGTGGCGAGTTCCTTCAGCGCCTGCAACTCGTGTCGCTTACAATAACATTGCTGGCATGGAACCCTTTGCAAGAGTAAAACCTCTCCTCATTCTCTGTTGGTCTAATCATGGCAACAAAAGTGCCATCCACACATCCCACCACGCCGGGTATATTAATTTGTCGGGATGTTTAATGGTTTCCACGACATTCACAATAGACCGAGATACTTGACTTGATGCTTGTAATAAATGGGGTCAAATTTTTTTTCCAATTAAATTTGGTTATGTTCCGTTTACTAAAATGAAGTCTACATAAAATCTAAAAATTAACGTTAAATTAATCTATTTGAAATTTTAATTGCTACAAGCTATCCTTAGTAATATTATAAACGCGAAGGTTCTTCTGTTTGTCGGTCTCTTCTTTTCTCTATGAAATTTTGTACCAATGTACTTTTGAAACCCGAGAGAGGACGTAGGATACATTTTATTCCGGAAATCCATTGGGATTGCTGTGGCAACGGGAAATATGCGCGGTTGAAATAACGGGGCACATCTAGTAAAATATAAAAATCACTCACTTTAACCCTTGTGTCACTCCTCTTAGTTGACCTCTACGTCTCAACATCAAAGGCTTTAGATCCATCTCTAGGTCTTCGATTAGTTCATCAGCGACTCTATAAATATTCACGTAATTGCCCTCTCGAATAAAAGTATGATAATTTCTAGAGATGCTTCACTCATTACGGGACAACCAGTATAATATTTCCTTTTGATATAAAGTAACTTTTCTTTTAAAAAATCAGCGGTACTTGGCGTATTTAATTCTACAACTGCAAGATTAATAAGAATATTTTTTGGTCCTCAACTATTTGGGGGTTGACGCCGAAAAGAGATCGATATCTACACGTAGTACGTACCTACATTTTGTTTTTTGTTAGCCTTATCTGAACTATGTTTAATTGAATGAGAATTTATGTATTGTACTTGTTGTTTAATATAGGTATCATACCTAACATTCTTCTAAACGCCAAATCATCCATCAACGCTAACGGTCGGGAATGAACCTTAATTTTTTTTATCTTCTTCTTTTGGATTTTTCAACATAGATTATGAGTCCCCCATGATTGAATAATTTTTTTTCTTAAATCATTTTTTTCGCTAAGACGGCCTGTCTGTCTTCAACAGAAACAGGTAATAGTGTTTCTGTAACATAATTTCTAACTGATATACGCCACTCTATACAAGTTTGAATTGCAAATGCTATTCTAGAAAGGTTAACTTGCTGGAGGAAAATAATTTCTTTTACGCAGGACGTAATTTGTATGGCATACCGGTTTCGGTTTCTGTTCTGTGTCGGCAACCAAAAGTTTACTTTTTTTTTCAAAATAGCATTATCTCATTATTTATCTTGTTTCATTCCATAGGATGAAGATGGACATTTAACTTCTACGATACCAAGTTGGCATTTTTCGCCAGGGGTTGCTCCTAGAAACGGAAATTGTTGGTCAACGAATCCGCACTGTTCTATATTTACGTCCAATTCCTTTTCTAAATCTCTTATCGCCATTTCTTCATTGGTTCTGCCATGTTTGATGGTAGCAATGTACCATATTGCTGAGGTCTTTACCATAAATTATTTGTTTGACCAGTGGACCGCATTCGGTTATCGGACACCTTTTACACACTAAAGCAAACTTAGACGCGGTCAACAGCTTCCTTTGTTTTTATAAGCATACTGCACTACCATTTTGGAGAATTGTGTCCTTTTCGAAGTTGTTTAAACTTTTCTTTGGCTTTTAGTTTTGTCTATTGTTCTTCAGCCATATCACCTTTTTGGCAAATTTCGCCATAGTACGCATCTTGCTTATGAACTGTTGATCGTATGTTCTTTATCTTTTTAATGTTTCTTTTCTTAGTCTATTTTTTTTTTCATCGCACTTTTTCTAACTTAAATATTTCTGTATTGGCATCTGAGCTAAAAATAAACTTACGTACTGTTATGCGAGTCCCGGCGTTTGGTTTGGGACACGTAGTATGGTTATGGAAACTACGTTTTTAGTATATCGCGAGATACGGCGCGAGTCTGCGGAACGTCACTTGGATTCCGGATCCCACCGCTGCCACCAAAATGTTATGCGAGTCCCGGTGTTTGGGTTTTTAAAAAAAACTTTATTTTAATCCTTAAATAACACTTTAATTATAACTGGAACAATTTTAAATCTCGACGCAGAAATGCTGATATGACAAAGGGTCAGCATTTCTACTTACAGCTAAGGGGTATAACAGTACCGTCGACTGCAGGACATCTGTGTTGTAGGAGAAGATGGTATGTCGTACAAGGAACGAAAATTCACTCTTTTTCCCCCGACAAACGTTCCAACTCGCGCGGTGAAACTTGCCAATGTGTTATTTATTTTGTTATACACAAAACTGTACGCATGGAAAGACAATCTACAACTTTTTGAAAAACGCTATATAATGACATCTCTTGCACTATATTTACATTGTGTTATTTTACGTCATCAGTACCAAAATAAGATGCGGATTTGCACCACCTAATATATGGTATGGACCATTGACAATGTCAGTTTTAATATTATAATTTTTTCTTCAAGGGTAATATTATATTTATTGTCCAATATTTTATACTAGGGTAGGGTGGGGCTAGTTGAGCAATTTTTCACTTGAACGAATGTAGCTCCTCAATGATAAGTCTCAATGAGTTCTTAAGCGGCTTGATGGATTCGTAATTTATCCCTTATCAAAAGTGTCCGTAGTAATTCTTTTGTAAGAAGTCAAATTTAAGAGCTACAGCTATTTATATGCAGGAAGTCAAGTATGCTCAATGTACCCCATTGGTGAGGTAAGTTGAGCAAGGGTATGGGGCAAATTGAGCACTAAGAATGTCTGAACAAAAAACATGGGTTCAATATTGACTAAAGATGAAGTAAAATAATGTGTTTGTCAATCAACTCTTTATTTATCGTCTTTTAGTGACAGAACAGCAACATTTAAAGTAATTTTGAACAATTAACCAAAACTAGAATCAACAAAACATTAACGTATCTTAAGATTTACTTCAGCATTAGATTCAGTCTTTCTATTTAAAATCAGACTTACATGTTTATATTATTATTCATATAGTTTATATCAAGTAATTGACATAAATGAAAGTAAGCTTATATACCTATTGTCTTAGTGACAGAACAACTAAACTTAAAGTAATTTTCTTTGGATAATTAACTGAAAATATAATGAACACAAAAATCAACGTATTTTAAGACTAACTTCAGGATTAAATTCAGTCTTTTTGTTTAAAATCAGACTTGAATATCTTAAAAAAATATATATTAATAAAAAAATATAATAAGACCTTAACAACTTAATCGTCGTTGTCACTGTTGCAATTGACACAAACGAAAGTAAGACCAGCACCTGGAACACATTTTGTATGTGCCCATTCCTTGCAAGCCTGACACTGGATCCAATTTTCTCCTGGTAAACTTTCAGCATAGCCTTCGCAATAAATCAGACAGGAATAATCATCATCATCATCACTTTCCTCACTTGAGTGGAGTACTTTTTTACAGACCCCCTTCTTCCTTTTCTTATCCATGTTCTGCTTTGGCTTTTTAACTTTTTTTGTAGTTTTATTTTGCTGTTCTTCTAAAGCGTTTTTTTCGGGAGTGTCTGTTAGTATTGCAGCTTTCCTCTTTCTTCTGTTAGTTTTTGCTGCTTTTCTAGGGCCAGCCTTTAGGTATGGTCGAACAATTTCCGGGGAAAATACTTGAATTTGATCGAAGGTCTCGTTTTCTGTGTTGCTTGGTCCAGGTTCGGGTTCAGCTTGGCTGGTCGAGGTAGAAGGAGTGGGATTAGGTTCAGTGCTGGACATCACAGCTTGTTCTGGATGATCTTTTTCTGGCTCGATAGATTCTGGTTCAGGACGATCGGTTACAAATGATGGTGAAAACTCATCCTCACCAAAAATGTTTGCATTATACGGAAAGATGCCTGTCTTTCGGAAACCGTTAACAATATTTATACTTGTCTGAGCAAACGGCAACGAATCAGCGACTATTTTTGGTATATCATAGATAGTAAGGGTTTTCCCCGGGTTGTTACGTAGCCATGCATCTTGAGCAGCAGCGCAATACTTTTTGAACGGTCCAAAGACTGACACATCCAACGGTTGTAATTTGTGGCTACAATGCGGTGGAAAGGACAACATTACAACTCCGTTTTCTTTGGCCAAAGTTAGTGTTTTCACGTTCAAGTGAGAGGAATGATTATCCAGCACTAATAAAACAGGGCGCTCAATGGAGGGTTTCACATATTTTATAAGGTGTTGCATAAACTGATAGAATTCTTAGTCTGTAACCCATCCACTGGCATTCCCTGCTCCTATACATTCAGGGGGACCACCGTTAAGAAAGTGTGTCTTAAACTTTTTCCTCGGCAATACAAACATAGGAGGTACAGCATTTCCAAGAGCAGATGCAGCAGTTACTACTGTAACGTTAGTCCCTCGTTCCCCAGAAGTCATTGCGCCGACGTTCCGCTTACCTTTGGCAGCTACAATTTTATTTGGCTTCAGCACAGTGGATACTCCTGTCTCATCTACATTTCAAATGTCAGCTGCAGTAAATCCATACCTATCCATTACATCCGCTAATTTCTCAAAAAAACTTTAACATTCTGCGCATTAAATGAAGTTGCCCTACCAAGGCTAGTGGGTTCTGGTTTTCGTATGGATAGCTCGGGATTTCGTTTTAAAAACATCGTAAGCCATTCTTTTCCAGCCATCTTATTTGCAGTCCAGCTGGGTGGAATTTTAATGCTAAATTCAGCAGCACATTCATAGGCAAGGCGACGGACGTCTTTTGGAGAATATCCGTAGAAGATTGATGCCATTTGTAGCAAGTATTTTTTCAGAGAGTCTTCTTGTGTATGAGAAAATACTTGCCTCGGTGTTGCATAGCCCATAGATGAATCACCACCTTCATTTAATTTCTTCAAAAATCTTGTTAAAGTCATCCGTTTGATGCCGAATTCTTTAGCGGCGGCATCCAAAGCGTTGATATAAACGGCTATTATTAAAAATTCTGGAGTCGTGTGTATTTCCACGCCAATGTACCATATTATCTCTAATTCGAAGATCAGTGTCACATACAACCTTAAAGCGGTGTGCCTTTTAGCAAAGGCCTCCTCCAATGGCCTTATTGCCTTCTAAATATGGTCGAATATTGTAATACACAACTGTAGGGTGCTAACCCCAGACATAAGGGCTTTGGGCTAGCTTTGAACTGAGACAATGATTTGATTTATGAAATCATTAATTATATTGATTTGCTATGATAATGTTTATTATAAATGTAAACGATTATGTAGCGCGTCGCGGTTGCTGGCTGTAGATCGTCCACTGCATTGTGCAACTATGACACTTATTGCCGACTCGGATGTTCGTTGGTCATTGCACCGAACTTGCTCCCGGGCAGCAAAGATGATATTGATAGATGATAATAATGATTATGAATATAAACTAAATAAAAACATTTTAAGTATGATGTGTACAATAAAACTATGATCTAAGTGTCCTTTAAATCTTAATTTTATCAACACTATAAAAATGTCTCATCGTCTGTGTGGATGTAAACGCGTTTGGTCACTATTGTTATGTCGCTATGCTGACTCATTTAGAGAACTGTTGTTGAGTCTTGGTCTCATTAATTTGTTCACTCTGATCACGAACACTAAGCACTTTTAATTTGTATTGTCAATTTTTGAGTTCGTCTCGGACGCCGACGTCTATGTATATTATGAATGCTACTGATAGGGACTCTACTTCTGCCACTGCCACGTAAGAGACCGCATATTGATGTATGTCATCGTCAAATGTTTGTCTCTTCAATTCTTGTACCTTGTTTTTTATATCGCTAATAGTGTCGTTGAAATTTTCTAATGTGCTGTTTATCTGAGGCAACGATAAATTAGACATGTGATTAATAGGGGCTATTTCTAAGATTGGGAGATCAGCGTTAATGTACATAGCATTTTTATTTTGTTTATATGCATAAAAAGTGAAGTCTTGCCCTTTATCTTCACATCTGCTATCTAATTTAATAAGTCCGGCGTTATGTAATACAATAGTTTGAAATTTTCATCACAGATGATGCGAATTTAATATTTGTTGCAATGAAAATATAAATGGGTAGCTGGATCTGTTAATTCATTCCAATGATCTTTGCAGGTGTCGAGTAGAGTTTTGCAGTGCACATTATCTTTCATGTCACAAATTTTTCGTCAGCGCCTAAATATTTAATGTCATGCATAATTTACAGAGAAACTGATAGTGGTAATAATAATATATATAATTTATTTATTCAAGTAACCAAGACCAATTTTGTTAGTAACTGAATGAATGCAACTTTGTACTATGAATGCGCTGGTTCTATAAATGCATCTTTACGTAAATTAATGTAAGTATTCTTATACTGATGCGGAATAAGAACTAATTTATATAGTTTAAAATTAACTCCACTAACTAATGGAAAGTTAAAAATATTTCGTTCTTTTGTTATCCTGGAGTTCACACTGAGTAACTTATAATTTATAAATGTCTGCGTAATATAACTCACTTTCGTTAAATGGTGAAGTTCATTCATCGGAGAGCTGACTGGATATTATTTCCGTGGCTGGCGTGAACACATTGACATGTCGACTTGCATGGTTTTTTTTTATTGGCTTATTGCGTCCTAAGCGTTATGGATTTATATATAAGAAATAATAGGACATCGCAAGACTTGCATGTGTCCTTTGATGGTTGCTTAAACGACAGATTAAGATCGTGAAAGAATTTGGCATATAATTTTAACAAGACAGGTTTTGAAAAAAGGTTTTTATACTCTCTATACATTTGAGCGAAAGATCAGGAGATAAATATTTCTTACCAGTCGAATTTCGACAATAGCGACTCTCATAACTTGGAAAGCTCAAAATGTGGTGTTTGACGAGCGAAATGTCTCCAACAGTCTTCCTATTTTTGGGAGGTTGACGATGATTGCAGTGGGAGATAATTTCTTTTTTTCTATAATAATATTAATTAAAAAAAGTAGTACAATTCGGAATTATACGATTTTAAATAGTATAATTGAAGTAAAAATCCAATTCTGTAGGAGTAAGTGATCAAGTGATCGGTATGTAGGATGTTCTGTAGAATGATAGATCGGTTTGTTGATAAGAAGTTTTTAATGGTTTCACGGGGTTTCTATTTTGATTTATGTATGAAAGGGGTCAGAAGCATAAAATCTCTTTTACTGAATGTTTTCCTGTTGTTATTTTTTATTTCTTAGGTTCGTCAGTGATTTACGACATTTTAGGCTTGAGAAATGGTGTTGAGACCGAAATTGTTGATATTTCGTTTGCTTCTTCTTGTCCTTGTATTTCACAATTGTGTAAGAAGACAAGAAGAATTAATGCTTCATTATAGCCTATAGGATTGGGACTCTGTATTAAATGTTAGGACAACAATATTTCCTAATATTTTGGACATTCGAGTGTATTCGTGTAGGGGGTATAGTATATTGTTATATAGACCTTTTTGGGTGAAAAAGGGACGTTCCTCGTCTTATAAGTAAATCCTTTAAGCACTTTTTCCAAGCGTCCAGAGGGCCAAAAACACTAGCCCAGGTGCATCGTAACAGTAGTTACACAGGTCACTTAAAAGTTTCGTTTTTGACACAGGTTTATATGGTTTTTGAAAATATTTTGGGAGTTTGTATGCGCGCGCGACCGGCCATTGTTTTGAACTGACTTTTTTTAGAGGTACGACGGGAGGGGTGCGGGGGAAGGAAATGCGTTTATTTTGTATGGTGTGCGTTCGTGAAGTATGGTTTTAGCTACAGGTAAAATATAATAAATAAAATACTTTTTAAAGGATTTTAAACGCGGTTTATTATACATTATTTTACATTATTATTTAACCCGACGTTTCGAGCACTTTACAGCGAGCGTGGTCACGGGAGACTGAGAAGACTGAGAAGATAATAATGTATAATAAACCGCGTTTAAAATCCTTTAAAAAGTATTTTATTTAAAATGGAAAGTACTCGCGTTAAAACAAACACAAGATTATACTAAAATATAATAATTAATTAAATAAATAATAGTGTAAAGGGCGCAGTCAACTTCGGGAAACCTAGAGGTTTCCTCTACATTGCGTTAAAAATACAAGAGTAAAAAAAATATATATTTGAGTTAGAGTTAAAACTTGTAACTAAAAATGAGTTTAAGTTTATTATTAAACTATTGTAAAGGTAATGGACAGAGCCGAGTTACTGGACGGACATAGCTTCCAGCAGAAGTTTTTACTTTAACAGCTCGAATAGCTTTGTCTTAACCGGGGAAAATATCTGCGACAATAGCTTGATTGCAATATACATGGGGTGCTGATAATCTTTTATTACAACTATAGTACCTACAGTAATAGGTTTTGATGGAGTGTTCCATTTCTCACGTTGTTGTAATGAGGAAAGGTACTCAATACTCCAGCGTTTCCAATAGCTTTGAACTATACGGTTTAATAGTTGATATCTATTCAATCTATTATTTGAAAGCGCGTTATCAATCATTTCAGCGGGTAAGAATTTTAAAGGAGTATCATTCAAAAAATGCTTTGGAGTTAATGCAGTAAGATCAGATCGATCTGATGAGAGAACACAAATTGGGCGACTATTCAATAAACTTTCAGTTTGAACTAATATTGTATTAAACTCTTCGTAAGTAAGAATTTGAGTTCCGATAGCTTTATATTGTTATACAGGGTGGGCCATGAATTAGAACCCCATAAAAAGAAGTCAGCTGGGGATAGATCTGGACTTCTGGGTGGCTATGGAATGTCACCTCGTCTGGAAATCCGCCTTTTCGGAAACATTTCTTTAACCACCGGCAGGGACTCGTTAGATGTGTGTCAAGTGGCTCCATCTTGTTGAAACCATGTGTTACGATTGTAGCCAGAAAATTCCAGTAGCATCGGTGCCAAAAACTCCCGTAACATTTTCACATACTGAGTAGAATTAATAGTAACTGAACGGCCGTGAGAATCTTCAAAAAAGTAGGGTCCAATTATTCCTTTTGCTGAAATTGCAGCCCATATAGTTATCTTTGGAGAATGAAGTGGCCTTTCGTGTTTAGCTTTGGGATTGTCACTGCTCCAATATCTACAATTCTGTTTGTTTACACATGTAAACAAACAGAATTGTAGATAACGTACATACGTTAAGATGAAAATGGGCTTCGTCAGAAAATAATAGGTTCTCAAAATTACTGAATCGATCTAACATTGTTTCAGCATAGGACGTGCGTAAATTTAAATCATTAGATTTTAGTTCCTGCACCAATTGGATCTTATACGGATGCAATTTCAAATCTAACTTCAAAATACGGCGTAACGATGTGCGGGATAATCCTAATTCAGCCGAACGTTTGCGCGCCGATAAACCTGGATCACGTCGAACAGAAACAGAATCTTTCTGTTCGTTCTCTTCGCTCCGAGAAGTCCGTGGGCCGCCGGTTTGCTTTACATTTAGTGTAGATCCCGTCTCTTCGAACTTCTTCACCCATTTCTTTATTAAATGACCTCTCGGACACTGACTTAAGTCGTGTAAATCATATTCAACACGAAATAAGCGTCTCACAGTAATAAGCGAATTGTTGTTTAAATAAAATTGTTTCACACAGTAAGCGCGCTGCGGCCCCGTGAAGCGATCCATTGCGACTATATGAGTGTAAATTTTCTTTAGTTTTCGTTTAGCGCCAATAAAATTAGTACCTTCATCGCTATAGATAATGGAAACTGGACCCCTACGCGAGATATGCGGCTAAGAACAAATCGGTACTAAGATCGGAGACTAACTCCAAGTTGAGAGCTTTTGTTTTTAAACAAACGAATATATGTTTTGTGGCTTTTGACACCACGATGGCGAATATGAGTAATCCACAGCGGCGTGAACATATGATTTTACTTGAGAAACTTTAATAGACGAAAGATCGCCCATTAAAGGATTTGTATTACGCGATTTGAATTTCAAACATACATTACAATTGTGTACGCGTTGTCGTATTAAATTTCGTGGGGAAACAATCCAAAACCTCTGTCGAATAAGTGCCAGCAATAAAGCAGGACCTGTGTGTAAATTGCGTGCGTGATAATGGTCAATTAAGAGGGAAGTGATGCGTTCTTTAGACGGCAGCAATATTGGATTTTTTTGATCAAAATCGAGTTAAGAGTGCGTAAGTCTACCACCTACTCGGACAAGACCTTTGTCATTGAGAAAAGGGGTGAGTTTGAGAAGATATTTATTGGTACAAATATTTTTAATTTTAAGTGCGTGAATTTCGCGAGAAAAGTGTTTGTTTTCAACATAGCGTAATAAATAAGTTTCTACGTAGTCTAATCTTTAACGGTGACAAGAGGAGACACGTTCGACGAGAATTTGAATTGAGTGCGTATTTAGGATTCTTTTTTTATATGAGATGAATATTTAATTGTAGAAGTGGGTTACAATAAATAGGTGACATTTTTAAAATGTAGTTCCATGCACTTTTTGCCTTACATTAGGCATACAAATATAAAAATTAATTTCACACCAACAATAATATAGTTACAAATTACAATATCATTTGCGGATCTATAATGAAATCATCAACAATAGTAAGATATATTAACTAGAAATGAATTTAGAGACTTTTTTAATTTATTGTAAGGTTGAGATTTTATTGATTCAGGAATACTATTGTATACTTTTGGCGCCATGTTTAAAATACTTTTTTGGAAAAGAGCATTTTACAAAATGGCAAGGCTAATCGAAAATTGTTGTTTCTACGACTTGAGGTACTATTAACTACAGAAAAAAGGTCCGGATGTTCTTTTACAAAATATAATATCCACTGCCATAACTTTAACGTACCTCTGTTTAATGGGAGCAGATTTTATTGCTCGATCTTTAAAGTTCTCCATGAAGATATTTGCCACCACTGGTGCCAACGGTGAGCCCATGGACACTCCATCGATCTGAAGATAAAAATCTCCCATCCAGACAAAATCCCAGTTCGTTATGCAGAATTCCATAAGTGCGATGTATTCCGGTAATGTGATATGATCGAGTAATTGTTTTATGATCTCTATGGTTTCTGCAGTAGGTAGTTAAACTTTCCACTCTGGGGTTTAAGTTTTTAAAAATAAAAAAATTAAAATTACATCTTCTTCTTCTTATATATAAAATTCTCGTGTCACAATGTTAGTCTCCATACTCCTCCGAAACGGCTTGACCGATTCCTCTGAAATTTGATAAGCATATTGGGTAGGTCTGAGAATCGGCTAACATCTATTTTTCACACCCCTAAATAATAAGGGTGGTCCACCCCTCAATTTTTTTTTAATTTTTTTGACAAATTTTTTTATTTTTATTTTTTTATGATACGATATTTAAATTGTTGAAATGTAGAAATCTACGAATAGTCTCAAATCGGTTGACAGTCATTATGTCCTTGATTGGTTGAAAACCTACAGTATTTGACCAGTATAGCCGTACATTGGAATATTTTATAACAGACATGTATATCAGTATCGCCATAAACTTTCTTAGCTCAGTTTCAGATAAATTTAATGGTTTAGTCACATTTTTTTTAACGGAATACAAATTAGACTCTTCCACAATCCTTTGAACTATTTCTGATGTAATAAAATGTGAAAAAATACTATAGGGAGTACCAGTAGTAGCCTCATCCTTCACTTCAGGTGGGTATGTAGTGTCTCCATGAAAAGCTGTCTGGTCAGAATTCAAAACAATTTTTTACCTTCCATACGAGTCCTGTCATAGTTGCTCGGCGACTAGCTTGACTTGTTGAGGGGAATGGAACCTGTGGCACTTGATCATTTGCTGTAGCTTCATTTATCAATGGCGGGTCTCCTGCCATGAATGGATCATTATCGGGGTCATCATTTTCCTCTTCTAATGGACTCTCAAGATCGTCAAGCAAATCGTCTCCATTTTCATAAAAATTCTCATTACCTTCTGTATCTGAGTCCTCAAGATCATCTTCCGAAATCTCTCCATCATTTATTAGAGCTAAATACTCTTCCATTTGCTTTTGATTCAAGTATGGCATCTGAAAACCAATAAAAGTGATAGTTAGTAACTAAACAGGGACATCTTTTTAACACAACAAAATAAACAAAATTTCCGAACACACCAAAAGTTTTTTTTATAACTTATAAATTGTACTGAAAAGAAGATGAATTATTACGTAAAATAACTAATTTTGTTTGAACGTACCTTCGAAAACCAAATAATTACACTGCAAAGCAAATACACAATTTTCATCCGCTCCAAAATTACGATCGGCTTTGATTTGTCAAAATCAATTTAAATTTGACAGTCGTGAAGAAAAAAAGTGTGTTGCCACTCGATTAAATATATCAACATGATAGTAATAATCCTGCAACAGCATTCATTGAACTCATACTAATAATTTTATGGTCGTTTGAATGGTATATTGCAGTTTTACTACTTTATGCATTTAAGGGCTAAGTACCTATGTATATACAATAATAAACCTGCATCATTAAAGCCTAGCTCTCTATACTGCTCATGCCAATGACTGCAGTCACACCCATCACCCCAACACTCTTTGTTCTAGAGCAGACAAAGTTTGCCTGCTGCTAGGACCACCTCCATTACCACGAGACTCTTGTTAAGTAGGAAGCTTTTTTTTGTATTTGTCTTCCAATCCGACCATTATGAATAACGTAAAATATTTGAACTATTCAAATATAAACTATTTTTAATATTATCTTACTTTTTCCATTTATTCGTGGGCGCTTAATTCTCCACGAAAGGAATTTAACATGTGTCCAAGTTCAACCCACAAGCGATCGGCTTTTATACGCCACGTTTTTTGGGCACCTTTCTGGGGTCGTGCTATATCACCATGCTAAACATTGTCAAATACTTTTTTAGTAAGAAATCATCATGAGGCCACTAAAACGTTTCGCTCTAGAATCTAGAACGTAAACAACGGAACGTAAACAATCTAGAACGTAATCAACGTTGTAGATTCTTTAGAAAATACTCATACGGAGAACGTATGAGTATTTTCTGGGACCCAAAGTGGGTCTTGGCCTTCTCCGACCCCCATTCAGGGGGACTACTATGAATAAGTTAAGCCGAAACTTCGGACCCGAACGATATACGTCCGAAGTAAACCATCAATGGGTACCATAAAATTATTTCGTACTCATAGTTTCGTTTCGTTTGACCAAAAATTATGTTCGTGAACGAATGAAAAGATAAAAGTGTGCTTTTGATTACATTTTATATTCATAAAAATGAGTTACTATAACCCTGTCATATACTAATCTACACTTGGTTATATACAATTTGTAACATAATTTAAACCCTTGAAATTGGTCGTATATTTTTTTTTAATAAAATTAATAGTCATCAATTCGTCATGGCAACGAAATAATAAATAAATGATTAATCATTTTTAACGTGTTGGTGTGATAAAAATTAAATTAGAGGTTTAAAATTAAGTATAAAATGTTATTGTTAAATGTTGTCTTCCTAAACCAGAATCACCTACAATACACAAAATTATATAATCGTGTAGAGTTTTTGTAATTTCGTCAATAAGTATGAAAAATAAAGTATCATGTATTACCCAATAAAAATGTTGTCTCGCCTTGAAGCGACTCAAGGTGGGTTTTTATTTGGTGGTTGTTCCAAATAAAAGCGTCATGAGTCGCCCCTCCGTAGGACGCATCAATATTCATTATATTCAAATTACAATCGGCAATCTGTGAACAAATATGTTATTAATTTAACAGTAAGGCCCATAGCACATGGCGTATTTTAAACGCGCAGGCGACGCGCGTATTCGGCGCCGTAGACGCCGATTCTTGCGTTTGCATTGATGATACAAGCGCGCGCATGAAGCGCGTATACGCGCAGTAGAAGCGCGTACAAATGAGCGGGATAGAGATAGAGAGGGGATGCGCGCTCACGCCACCACTGCGCCGCCGGCGCCTCAGTTGCAATTATTTTATTGTGTGCTGCGCATGTATTTAGTAAAATGGAACCCTTCGACACCGACCGTTTTATAACAGAAATACACAATCGTCCAGTTACATGGAATTCACTACTACCCGAATATTCAAACAAAGTGTCAAAAAGAACTGCGTGGGATGAATCGTGCCAAATTTTTTATAACAATTTCAATGAAAAAACCAATAAGGAAAAAAACCTGGCAGGTAAAGTCTATTATGTATATTTCAAAAAATTATGTATTTATTTTAGGACTACATATAAAACACTGCCGTTAAGATAGCCACCAATGTGCGCCGATGTAAACAGTCAAGGTGAAAACAGAACTTTACATACATATTTTTTTTTACTTATTGTAACTAACGATTTAGTACCGTAGAACATGGGCACACGATATGCTATCTTTCCGGCCTTACATGGAACTCTAAAACAATAGAAAATATAATCAGGTGCCCTAAATTTTAGAATCTTGCCATGGTACTGCACCTTCATCGCTATTAAAATAATCAGTATACATATTTCGTATCGTAGTTCCGCTTAGTTGTCCCCGTGACCATCTTGCACCAATCGATATTAAACTTGCATCTTCAGGAGGTTCTTCTAAACCAGCTATACTCAAAGAATTATGAAAATTATAACCGTCACGTTCACGTATGAAATTATGCAGTACACAACAGGCTTTCACAATAGCCACACTGAAGTCGACGCTAACGTTCAGTGGTCGATTAAAGATTTTAAAGGGGATGATCCACTTTCTATAGAGTCGTGGGCCCCATTGCGGACAATAAAATATGCAAAAAAATGGCTGCGGATTCTGTAGTTAGTGCTTCTAGGAACAACATTATAGCATAATTTTAGTATCACGATTTGTTGATATCCTTAAATTAAATTAATTGAATTTTCTAATATTTGCCACAACGCCATCTAGTCTAACATGAAACAAACCTAGTTTTAAGAAAAATTAACATTCGACAGTCATTTTATTGTAATAAAATGTAATGTAAATATTTTACATTTATAAAAATAAATTATTTATGTAGGTATATATAATTAAAGTGGTTTGTTTATAGTTTTAAGTAATTTATGATTGAATTATGAATCTTTATTTGTAGTTAATGTCAGAAGGTCTGCTGTTAAAGTATGTTACCTATGTATACATGTTTATGCTGCATGTGTTAAATAGACTAAATAGGGAGACAAATAACAACAACAATTTTTTATTAATATATTTTATTTTAATCACTCTCATTCATATATTAATATTTCATCAAGAAACAGGGCAGGTGGAGTTATATTCTTTTTATTTATTAGCAGTTCAATACAAAGCTGTCTTAATTGGGTTTTATTATATCCTATACAACAATGAAATATGTTTTCAGACATGGTGTCTATGTTGTTAAAACCTAGAACCAAGTTTCTCTCATTTAGAAATATAGCAAAATCTTGAATGTAAACTTAGTGCATTGGTGGTCCTTTATAGATTCCCAATGATTGTGTTGTAAATGTATATATTTTACAATTTTTAGGCAAATAGTGTTCAAAGTTGGCAAATAATTTAAAACAATTTGAAACCAGCAGTTGTTCCAGTGCTTGACACTCCAGGTAAAAACAATGACTGAGTGTCTGGAAACCTTGTATTATCTGTGTTAGCGACGCGCCATTAAAATATTATATTTTAATCATTTAATTTTTTTATTTCTTTTTTAATCTTAACTTAAATATCCGGAAGTAAGTAATAGTCTGTGGTATTTATCTGTAACGTAAGAACGGAAGGATGGCTCTGCTGCGCCAGAGTGGGCTCAGTTCCTCGGCCTCCTCTCGCGAGAGCACGCGTACGTAAAGGTATTGAGTGTTAATTAATACATCGAATATTCGCCCGCTATTTGGCTATTTTTTATTTTTCACGCCTCAATAACCAACAAAGTGGTCATTCGAGCTGAATTGGAAATGTTCCGTACGCCAAAAAGAACACGCAGTTTGAGAGCACGTGGTGCGGCAAGCCATGAAGGGCACGAGGGTGCCGCAAATTCTCAAGCGCGTTTATGTACGGGAAGCATAAAGTCAGAACCAGCGATTAATTTGGAAAACAAAAAGCCAGTCGTGTCACACGTGGCAATGGCGGGCAGCAGTAGCCGTAGTTCACAAGCCTCGTGCGCATCTAAGGCGTAAGCAGCTCCTGTTGGAAGCGGCTAAGAAAAAGGCGGCTATAGAAATAGATATTATTAACAAAACCTTAGAAGCGGAATTGGCCGCACTGAGTGAAGAGGAGGAACAAAAGGTGCGCTGCAGCTCACTCAACAACGAGGTAATTCCTAGCCACGTGGAGGAATGGGTGGAACACCAAAGCCAACACATTGAAGCACCAACCGGGCAGGAAGCACACAAGTATGGAATCACCACGTGCTCACTGCAACCATCAGCGCCGCCGCCATTGGGGGCCGCGGCACCTGATTCAATAGAATTATTGGCTAACGCATTAAAAAACCTAATCACCGCCAGCTGCAGCAATGCGCATAACAGCTTGCTCAGCCGAATTAGCACACCCAGAGACTTACCAGAGTTCTCCGGCGACCACATGGAATGGCTGCAATTCAGGCAGGCGTACAACGAGTCCACCGAAATTTATAAGTTCACAGACAAAGAAAACGTTTGGAGGTTAAGAAAATGTCTGCGTGGTGCCGCCAAGGAGTCGGTCGCTGCCTTGTTCATTAACGCAACATCACCTGACAAAATAATGGCGACACTAGAGCTTAGATTTGGGAATCCAGATGTCATCATATACCGGATTTTACAGGAAATTAAAAAATTACAACCATTGCCGAATGAATATCATCATTACATAGTGGGTTTTGCAATTAAAATTCAGAATTGTGTCGAAGCTGTACGAGCAGTAGGGCGGCCGGAGCATCTCCAGGGGCACCACATCGTGTCAAGCATACTCGCCAAGCTCCCTACTGTTCTAATATCAAAATGGTCTGACTACAGTTACAACCTCATCAAGGATGGACAAGAGTGCAGGTTGGTAATTTTATCAAATTTTTTACATAAAGAAGCACTAAAAATAAATATGTATAACTTCAAGCTGCATGCTGCCTACTCGCTGCCATACCGTACTCTTACAAGCTGAAAAATTTAATGATTTATGCCGATTCTGTAAAAAAACAGAACATTTGATAACAACATGCAAACCATTCAAAAAAGCATTAACGAAATATAGATGGAAGTTTGTTAAGAATAATGGACTTTGTTACAAATGCCTAATATCAAAACATGAGAGGAGCTCATGCCGAGCACCTGTGTGCGACGAGGACGGATGCAGCCGGGAGCACCATCGCTTACTGCATTACGTAAACAACAACAGTGGCGCGAGTGCGAGTGAACCTAAGGGCGGGTACAGACTGCTGCAACGCAACATGCAATGCAACACGAAACGAGCATTGCATCAGTGTAGACGCGGGGCGCGCACAACGTGCGCACGAACCGCGCATGTACCTACTCACATCTGTTTCCGAGATGCGCGCGAACGGATCGCTCAGTCTGCAAAAGAACACGCAAAGGAATGGATCGTGACGACCAATTGCGGGCTCTGATGATAGTCAGTGCTTCATTATTAATAGTGAATCATGTGATAAAACGCAGAAGACATCGACGTTGGTGGCGTACAGAGTTGTATAGCCAGAGAGCTGGTGCAAAACTAATGGCCGATATGAGATTAACTGGATAATTTCAAAATTTCTTAAGGATGAGTCCAACGACATTTGAAGATCTACTCAGATTAGTCGGACCAAGAATTTTTCGGAATCGCACACAGTTAAGGGCTCCAATTTCAATCCAAGACAGACTGGCAATAACACTTCGTTTTTTAGCTAGTGGTGACTCTTACACAAGTTTACAGTATACCTTCAGAGTATCAAAACAAGCCATAAGTGGCATTATTACAGAAGTATGCTCCGCCATAATTGAGTAATTAAAAGATTATATCAAGGTAAGTTTTATTCTTAATAAGTCAATTAAAGAACAGTATTATCACATCAAATCATTAAAGTCGTCATAGGATTGGTTAGATTCTAGTGACGTTACAGACGATGGCTGTTGGTTCATATATTCTTCGTTCCTTGCCGTGGTATAGCCATAGCGTCCGGCTTGATTTGTATCTGGAGTTTGCGCGGAAGGCGAGGGACGATTAAATCCGGAAGTTCCAGGACGATTAACATATCCGGTCAGATCCACATAATCTTGTCCTTTCTTCTGTGATGCATAATAGGATTCTTGGTATGAACTGGGGTAGTTATCCTGCTGTCGATATGATGATTCATAATAACCTCTGTCAGCCTTCATCAAAATTTCAAAAATTCCATGTTCGACCGAATTCCTGGTTTGAATGGAATAAGTATTCATTTTAGCTGATATATAGGAAGCGAAAGTTGTAGTTAAATCTGGAGCGCCTGAATTTCCCAACTTATTGGCAGTAGTTTGTAATATGCCCACTACATAGGCCAGTACACTGCTGCTTTCATCTTTTTTGGCTTGTTTAGCTCGCGTAGGTTCATACCGTGTACTCGGAGTAGCAAATTCGTTCTGCAGATTTTCTTCATTAATCGGTTGTTGAACCGCCTCCTGAAAAACATAAAAATAATTTATAACTGTAGGTCCCATCTCTTGATATAAACTACTAGATAGTAGATATAACTCTCCAGGAAGGTAGGTATCGTGGCACCGATGGACAAATGTCGAAACGACTAAATATTTAGTTCGTTTTTTAGTCTAGTTCAATATAGCTAGCAATAAAATCAAGAGATGCTCACTATAATGGCACTTCAAAAATTGTCACCAGCGAGTGTTGGGCTACTAAGTACAATGACTGTCTCGTAGCCATAAATTAAATAAAAGTTTTTTGTTTTAGCTTCCAACGACAGAAGAAACTTGGTTGAACATAAGCAAACAGTTTGAAGAGAAGTGGAATTTTCCACACTGTTTAGGGGCACTGGACGGAAAACATGTTGTGCTTGAGGCACCTATCAAAAGTGGAACTGAATTCTACAACTATAAAAACTTCTTTAGCATCGTTCTTTTTGCTTTGGTTGATGCCGATTATAATTTTCTATTTGTAGATGTGGGATGCCAAGGAAGGACTTCAGATGGTGGCATCTTTAAAGATACAAAACTCTGTGAAATGATGGAAGATCGTACAATAAACCTTCCATCACCTGATTCACTCCCACGGAGACATATTCCAATACCATATTTCTTTGTGGGTGATAGTGCCTTTGCTTTAAGTGAAAATCTGATGAAACCATATGCTGGGGCACATCCAAAAGGCACTTCAAAGAGAGTATTCAACTACAGGCTAAGCAGAGCCAGAAGAACTGTTGAAAATGCATTTGGTATCATATCGTCTGTCTTTAGAGTTCTCAGAAAACCAATGCTTTTACAGCCTGATAAAGCTGAGCTAGTGGTTATGGCAATTGTCCTTTTACATAGTTATTTGAGACGCACTCTAGAAATACATATATGAATGACACTGAAGATGAAGTTACGAATGAAGACACGCGTAGGCAAAATAATGAAGATATGAGATCACTACTACCTATGAGAAATATTCCTCGACGATCGCCTGCACATTTGAATGCGTTAAGAGATGAGCTCTCCGATTATTTTATGAAAGAAGGGAAGGTTCATTGGCAAGACAGATGTTCGTAAAAGAATCAATCCAGTTTTACTTACCGTGTTCGTTCTCTTTCTCGGTTTGTTACGGTTGTCCAAGAACTTCAAAGAATCAAAGGCACATCGACAAAACATCGACTTTTGTATGTCTCCGAGGCACCTGAAAAAATAAAATAATAATCATGAAAAAAATTAAATATAAAACATAATTCAGTCAGTTTTAAACATAGTTGTTTTTAAGTAAACTTGACTAATAATAATTAATAATATTTAATAATTAATTTGTGATTTCAATCCATTAAAATATTGTAGTTGTTGTCAAAGTTGTCATTTTGTAGAGAAAAAAGCCAATTTCAATATTAGTCGGCTATGCCAATTTACATTTCAATACACAAACATTTTTGCGGTTTCCAACCTACGATTGTACTAAGAATAAAGTATATGAATAAATAATAAATAGTAAATTATTATTATTTATTTACCTTTTTCTATTCCTTTCGATTTCTTTTCCTTCGCTTTTTCACGACGGTAGGATGATAAAATACTAATCATTTTACTGTAACATTTTTCTTGTGTTGTTTCCATCAAATTAGCAATTTCCATCCATGCATCCTCTTTAAAATGTTTTTTATAAAAATTCTCATGTTGTGGATTCCACAAAATTTTTTTGATCTGTACACTTCAATTAATTGAAGCACTTTTTCTTCACTCCACGTAAATGTAACCGCCTCCTCCGCCGCAGTAGCGTCGTCTTGTTCCATGTTCGCGCGCGTCTAGCCGTACACACCACACAACCTGTCCACACTGACGCTCCGCGCATACTGCGCGCCTCTTTGTGTTCGGGGAAAAAACCGACGAATTTCGGGTCGCTACGCGCAAGAGTTGCAACAATCTGTTCGTGCGCGTAGTAGACGCGGTTCGTGCGCGCAAGGCGTCTACACTATGGGAATTCTGTTACTTTACATGATACATTGCAGCAATGTGGACGTCAAATTCTTGCATTGCATGCTGCATAACATGTTACATTGCACCAATGTGTACCCGGCTTAAGATACAAGGTTGCGTTCAAATCTCGTATGAAGCGCGTATACGCGCATCATCTGCGCGTCGCCTGTGCGTATAAAATACGCCGTGTGCTATGGGCCTAACCCTGCAAATAAACCTGCTATAAGGGCGTCACGGTACGAAATGGCAAAGTAATATTAAAATAAGCCTGCTATAAGACGTGGCGGTTAGGCCCCTGAAGTCCATAATATTAAATGCTGTTTCTAACCAAAAAAAGAAGCCCCAAGGGAAGCGTTGGGGAATTAAAAATAAAATTATTGCATTAGGAATATTTAAAAGGTCTCCTAGAGCATATAGATACATGCAAAAGGTATTGCCTCTACCAAGCGAAAAAACTTTACAAAGGTTACTAAAGCATATACCTATCGAAACAGGTATATACAAAAACATTCTGCTAAGCCTGAGTAACAGGTCATCACAAATGCAAAATAACCAAAATAAATATTGTGCGTTACAGTTTGATGAAATATCATTAAAAAAGAGATTATTTCACAATGAGATCCATGACGAAGTTGAAGGTTTCGTGGACCTCGGACCCGGAGAAGGCATGGGAAGGTCTAATAAATTAGCTGACCATGCTCTAGTCTTTATGCTTCAAGGCATAAGACTGAAATTTAAACAACCAATTGCTCATTATTTCATAGAAGGGACTATATCATCCCAACGGTTGGCCAGTATCATAAAAAGGTTCATAAGACATAATATGTCTTATGAATAGTATGGTATATTATACAGGATGCGAGCTTCAAAATAATAACGACAGTTTGTGACCAAGGGCCAACAAATGTAGGTGCAATAAACTTACTGAAAAATTTTGATAAGTTACAAGAAAAAAACTATTTTATGGTAGATAATAATAAAATTGTTATAGTGTATGACATACCACATTTATTCAAATCATTAAAGAATCAATTTTATGATGCTGGTACCATTCAATATGATGGAAAAGTAGGTCATTGGAGTCATATGAAATTGGCTGAAGAGAGGAATAGAAGTTTTTTAAACTTTAACAAATAGTTCAGTTTACGATTAAAGTTTATTTTAGAAATCAAATAAAGATTTTTTTAAAAAGCCCAACGCCGGGACTCGCCTAACAGCCCAAATAGCAGCATCCGAAGCAATGTGCTTTCTCGCATATTATAATAACGTACATACTTATCTCACGAAGAATACTAAAAAGTCAAGAAGATAAGAAGATGGTGGAGGATTGCCATTAATCGGAATAGAATTATAATATTCTGTAGAACTTAGTATCACCAGATAAACCATCAACAAAATCGTATCAAGAAATAATGGAGATTCTAAACAGACATTTTGGGGAAAGGAAGTCTGCAATAACGGGGAGATACCGGCTCTACATGACAAAACAGAAATATGGACTAAAGATTAATGACTTCGTAGTGGAAATAAAAAAAACGAGCTGCTTTGTGCAATTTTGAGACTTTTCTTAATGATGCACTGAGGCACATGTTAGTCTCTGGGGGTTGCCAAAGAGCAGTTAACGAGAAAACTTTTAATCATGGGAGATCACCTTAAATTTGTACAAGCAATAACTGTAGCCATTACCTGTGAAATTGCTGAGAGTGAATTAAGAAGATTGCAACCAGACTCGGATACTGCCATTCAGGCCATTGAAAAACTAAAAATTAATTATAAACAAAGACCTCTACAAATAAGGAGCCAGAAACATCAAAGTGGTCGCCGTATTCACAGCATTAGTGAGTGCACACGTTACAGGGGTAATCATTCTGCAGACAAGTGTTTTAAAAAGATATGGATTTGCTATAGCTGTAAGCGTCAAGGTCACATCGCAAAGAAATGTTATTTTAAATCTGTAAGCGAGCAAAAGGTGAGACAACTTGATGAGGAAGGACAGGATCAGCATATTGAAAATAAGGAAGATGAGGTGATGCTGGGAAGTATTATGCAAATATGAGGAGGAGAGGAAACAATTTGGATGCCGTTGTGACTAAGAGGTGGCATTGTTTGACAAATCAAAAGACATAACAGAGCCTCTAACAGAATGTTGGAAACAAGAGTGATGCTGTTGAAGCAGTTATAGGAACTGTGAACGATGAACGGCTTTGAGTTAATGAACGTCAGAACTACCTCTGTTCCAAAATTGATATCCGTTGCTTTTTGTATTAATAAAAAAAAACGTTAATAAACGAATAAATTTAACCCGAATAAAAATACCCATAATTCAAATTGTACAAGATGAAGGTTCGCACATAATATCAGTGATCTTTATTTCCACTTAACAACACGTGGTGTCAGGTGTGCAAAAATGGCAATGGAATTTAAGACCCCCCAAAAGGCCTATCACTCAAAGGAGATGTGGCGGCAAATTGGGCCACGTTTATCCAACAGTTTTATTTATTTTTTATTTATTCATGTCCCTCTCGCAACTCTTGCTCGTGGCAAACCCCTATAAAGGACTCAAACGTAACAACATAGACCTATAAAAAGTGACATTGGGGATTAGGACGCTGGTCCTGAGTCCTTATAACGCCATACCCAAAGCACATCAAATCTGATTAAAGTCGTAAAGGAGAGACTGATGCAGATATAGAAAAGGGGAAAAAAATTATTCATGTAAACTTTTTACAAAGTACTTATGAATAGTCATTTTTTAAGTTACCACCGGTTCGGAAAGTCGCTTCTATCGAGAAGATACCCGCAAGAAAATCGATAGTTACTCTTTTAAAATGTGTGGTTTGACCTCTTCATGCAAATGAGTTAAGAGTGTAAGACGGAAAAAGTCAAGTTGGTGATGTTTTTTGGATTGTATTGGGCAGGAGGCATTGCGAGTTTATAACTCCTTTCAAATTTCCAAGGAAGAAAATTATGTTTTAACCCATGAGGTTATAGAAAAAAAAATTCGGACTATTATGCATTAGTCCCAATAGTTTATGCCAAGGAAAAATGCAGTCTTTAATAGATTCAAATTTTTTAAAAGATCACAAATGAATGAAGAATGTTTCCACGCTTTGATAAGTGATTTGAAATTATTGTCTTCTAATTGTGAATTTGGGGTTCAACAAGAATCCCTCGTTAGAAACCTGTTAAAATTGGGTATAAGAGATGTAGCTCTACAAGAAAAATTACTCAGAAAAAATAGCACAAACACAAATACATAGTTAAAACTATTTTATTATGCTAGGCTTATAAAGAACGTAAGCAAGAAATGAAAATAATAATAAAAAAATAAAGAAGACGGAAAGAATTCGGAAGGAGGTCGTAGCTGGCTAGATGGTATTCCATACTCCTTCCTTTGTAAATCTAGTAGTATGACTAAATCCTATTTCCTTAAACTTTTCAATAGCTTCTTTAAGTATGGTTTGGTCCCTGATGCTTGGAAATCCCAACTCATCATTCCGATCCTAAAACCTGGTAAAAATCCTCTTGATTCCAACTCCTACCGACCTATTGCTCTCCTATCTTCAATTCTTTCAAAAATCCCAAAACTCCTACTTAAAAACCGTCTTGAATGGCTTGTTGAAAATGGCAATATCCTTCCCAATTCCCAATTTTGCTTTACTGACATTCGATCAGCTTTTCAAAAAAAGATATATCTTGGATGTAGTTTCAGCGTACGATAACACGATTCTTCCGCTGCTCAGACAGAAAATGTTACAGCTGAGAAGATGATACGTTTTATTTATAATTTATTAACATTTAGATCTATACAAGTACACTGCTCTAACATCTTCAAGATTCGCATCTAAGAGTCTTCCGCAGGGATCAGTTTTGAGCCCTTTAGTATATTCCACCTATACTTGGGATCTTGATAAATCTGTCACTTCTTTTTGCAGCATCCTTCAATATGCGGATGATATTGCGTTTTACTCAACTTCAGCTAGTATGGATGAGATTATTTCCCGCCTTAATTATGCTTTATCATACTTAGGAATCTGGATGAGCGACCATGGCTTGTCTTTATCTCCAGCTAAAAGCTACATAAATAAATTACGATACCATCATGAAGGTAATGAAGGCTGTGCTGATGGGGATGGTGATGGTGAAAGAGACGATTGATAATGAGCTTTTTGTGAACTCTAATGGTGATGGTGTTAGTATAGGTGAATAACCAGATGGACGTGATAGTGTGCTGATGGCGATGACTGGTATAATGCCGTGGTTTTTGTGAAGTTCTAAGAGGTAATTCTTAATTCAATTGAGAATTCCGCGTTAAGAACTACTTTAATTCTTAACATCTCATACTTAAATGTCAAATTGCGTTTCACAGAAAAACTTTGCTTGATTATAGTCAAATTTGACGTTTCTCATGCTGAACCTCTATGTCAAAATTTGCGTTTCTGAATTCGATTTAGCGTCTGTCAAACGTCTAATACTCATCCCAAGAGTAATACGAGCCCTTAATTGCACTCAAATTAAAATACTGGAACCCCAATGGAAGACAACATAGCAGAAAAATAGGAAGAAGCTTCTTAACAGCGGCTTTATTTGAAGCTAGGAGATTATTTTCTGTCATATTTTTTGTGAAATAGTAGCTATTATTGCTGCAGTATCTATTATCAGCATTTATACAACCTGCCACTCCATCTCAAAGGGACATACAATAAAGTCCATATAATAACAAGGAATAGTTTAGTAGTTTTTTTGTGATACACGCGGCTATAGTGGAATAAATAGTGTACTAGAATTCAAATTAAGAAGGATTTTATGATATAAACAAAAGATTTGTTTATTTTAGTACTTAATATTTTTATTTCTTTTATAAGTAATAGACAATAAACAAAATTGAATTCATATCATTTTTATTAATTTCTTTAATTCAAAGTTTTGTTGACATGATAACAATATACAAGTAACCTTTACGTATTAACCTTTATTACGTAGTGGGTCTGCACTAGTCGATAAATAATTTGTGACAACCTTTGAAAATTCGAAATGTTTTTCTATAGGTACATATTACTTTCATTCATAAACTTTAGTTATTATTGAATGAGTAATAAGTACCTTAAGTTTATTCACTGACTAATAAGTATTAAGTTTAGAAAGCAGATCCAAAAAAGATGGAAAAAGAAGCTATTATTGAACTATTGAAATCCTACAGAGATTTCCAATGTTTGTGGGATACATCAAACAATCTTTATTGTAATAGATATGCTCGACAAAACGATGCCACGACGACGAAATACACCAAAGAAACCATGTAAAACCTGGAAAACACCTTCGATACCAAAAAGAAAACGCCAAAGAATAAGAAAAAAATATGATGTCCTGGTTGTAAAGAGGTTTACGGAGAGCCTGTCGTTGAAGACTGGATACAGTGCAGCGTGCGCACTGAATGGAGGCACCATGAATGTACATCATACATCTGAATTGGAAATTATAAGTGTGATTTATGTAAATAAATTAGCGTGCGTAGGTACTCTTTTGGCAACGTGCGCACTCTTTAGTATTCCCGCGTACTCTTGTGGACTAATGATACCAAGAGTGCGCAATTACCTTTGATCTCAATTCTTAGAATAATTAAAGAGAGCAGAAGGCTATGATAATTTTTAAATTTAGTATATTAATATTGATTAGTTGGTTATTTGAATAAATATTTTGAGCTTTCATTCTAATCGTATTTATTTTATTTATAGCTTTTTATTTCAAACCACGCACACTTGGGGCACCTTACCCTAATCTCGTTCTAAGTTCTCAAAATTAGATTATTGTGGTGATTGTTATTCCGAAGATAGCTTTTTTGCATGAAAAATACTATAATTGAAAACGTCAACGACTGAAGTCTAGTACTTTTGAATAAGAAGGAACTTACATATTAAATAAGGTATATCGGTGTATAAGTGTTTCAGAATATGAATATTATCGTAGAAAGGAGAGAGGGTACCTTGATCATGATTTTGCGTAGAGACGCATAGTTTACGAGATTTTCAAAATTGAAAATGATAGTATGTCGTCTATACAAAGGTATTGGATATTTATACGCATCGAACCTTGAAAGAAGCCAATAAACTATTGGGAAAGGAGGTAAATAGAGCATTATTCAAGCTCAGAATTTACATAAAATCACACTTTATATTTGTATAGAATATTTTCACATCTATGGCGGTTGCAAGGTAATCATGTCAAATCTACCTTACAATTTCACACAAACCACGACATTATACCAGTCATCGCTATCAGCACACTATCACCGACACTTACACCATTACCACCAGATCATCACAAAAAGCTCATTACCAATCGTCTCTTTCACCATCACCATCCCCATCAGCACAGCCTTCATTACCGTCTGATTTCATACTGTCACCTACACTATTAGCACAGCTTTCACAACCAGTACCTACCGATCTAATTCCACCACCATCAGTACAGCGTTCATTATCATCTCAGAACAAGCCATCACTAACACCATCGCCATCAGCACATCACTCACGTCTATCTCGCAACCAATCATCCCCATGGCAATTTCAACAATATTCACAATCACAACTATCACCGTCGCCATCGCCACAGTATCCACATTCACGTCATTATCCACCATCGCTATCGCTATCACCATCACCATTAACATCGACGATTTCAGACTCATTACCATCCGCTAAAAAAAAATTTATTACGGGACCTTGTGAGGCATATTTAATTGTTAAAATGGAGATTTTTTGGTCTTACCAGTTTGCAGAAAAATACGGATTGAAACATAGATTCAAAAGTGAATCCGAACTAGACGGTTGTTGGAGTTGGACAATCTACTTTCGGAGATCGAAAATAACGATGCACGTTGTATTCATACTAAGGAGAAGTACATGTTTGGACCCACAAGATCCGAAATTTTAAACATCGTTGGTACATACATTAATTAGAATGGAATAGAAACATATTTCAAAAATGGTATACCAGGGAACGATTGGTTTGTCGTTTGCGAATCATGACAAAAAACTTAACACTTGTAGGGGTTAGGTTACTGACATAATTAGTAACTGCAGTGTGTAACTCGCTTTCAATATCGCCGGACGTACACGCCGAGCGCAATAAACATGTACGCATCATAGAGTGTTTCATTAGTAAACCTAAACACCTAAAGTGGTGACCCCGCGTTCATTCCGCGTTCGAGTCCGCGTCGCGCGTACAAGTTATAAAAATGACACTTACACCAGCTGCGGACATGGCGGCGATAAGTTTAACAACAAAAATACCGGATTTTTTGATAGATCAGCCTAGAATATGGTTCATACGGGTTGAATGTATGTTGGCCCCACAAAAACTATCAGACGAGGCCAAATATGATATCATAGTCTCGAAGCTGAACAAAGAGGCTATTCAGCAAGTGACCGACGTCCTCATCGACCCACCCGCCACCCAGAAGTTCGAAGCTTTGAAGAAACGGCTGCTGGCTGTATACGAAGAGTCTAAAAATCGCCAGCTACATTCCATTGCAAACTTAGGTCAATTTTCAAATGCTGATCGTTTTGAGCATATCCATATACATATGTATATGAGATATGTCGCTATGGTTGTGCAATCAGATTCACGAGTGACCAAGGTCGTCAATTTGAGAGTTCATTGTTTAGGGAGCTTATGAATTTATTAGGTATTAATAGGATACGCACTGTAGAACGCTGGCATAGGACGCTTAAAGCAGCGCTGATGGCACGATTATCAAGTAAGTCATGGGTTCAGGAATTGCCTACAGTTCTTTTAGGTTTACGAGCCACGTATAGAAGCGATACTGGAGTTTCAGCTGCTCAACTAACCTTCGGGCGTACTCTACGGTTACTCGGAGATTTTTATGATAGCACGCAAAATACTACTTCATTAGAACCTTTTGATTATATAAAACAAATACAGAACCAAATAAAGTCCTTGCAACCAGTACCCGGACCTCATAGTAATTCTCGTTCTTTCATCCCGATCTTACTAAAGTGGATTTCGTTTTTGTGCGGGATGACTCAGTACGTAAACCTTTAAAACCACCCTACGACGGTCCTTACCGCGTAGTGGAAAGGAGGTCTAAGGTTTACATCGTGCAGTTACCAAATCGGCAAGCTGCAATTTCTATAGATCGACTTAAACCCGCGTACGTATTAGTCGAAGAGAAATCAAACATTACTGAATCGAAAGACACACCTGTACCTAAATACAGGCTAGTTTGGGTCCTAATCCAATCTCATGTATGGATAATTTTGAATGTTGAAATTAATAAATAAATAAATACCTCCCGTTTCCATAGGAATCGAATTAACGACTTCAGTTCGAAGAACCCGTTCTGGTGGTGTAGTTAAACCTCCAGTACGTTTTAATATATAATTTTATGTAAATAATATCATTAAGTATGTAACCTACTGAAGACGATAATATTTCGTTACGATATCATTCTATACACTACGTAATTGTACAACATAGTATGGCATTAGCATTATGTTCAGTGTAATATAGCTGTAAGTTTCGCAACTTGACAAAATTGTATTGTAAGCGCATATTATAGTTTATAAACGCATTGAATTAATTAGAATTTCCTTAATTGTCTTACATCTTTCAATTTTATATTATTTTGTTCATCAAAATTTGTATTTTTTGCGGAAATATGGGAAAAACACAAAGTAAGGAGGAGAATATTATTATCGCATAAAGTAGAGCCAATCATGCCACCGCTTCGCAGACAGATCAAAAATTGACACATACGGGAAAATTATCATCATACTACTGTGTGTCTTAACGGTAACAGCATCAATATTGATATATAATTTGACTAGCGACCCGCCCCGGCTTCGCACGGGTTTAATGGATGATATTATACATAAAAACCTTCCTCATGAGTTACTCTATCTATTAAAAAAAACCGCATCAAAATCCGTTGCGTAGTTTTAAAGATTTGAGCGTTCATAGGGACATACAACATGACACATGACAGAAAATGCGACTTTGTTTTATACTATGTAGTGATGATTAACAAGAGACTTAAGAAGTGGACTATACAAAACGTGACAACTGCAATGTCGCGTTCTCCAGAGAGAATTCAAGCAACGGCTTATGCGTAATTTTTTTCACGTATATGTTTTTTATTTACTTTTACAACAATGTCATTTTTCAAGTTCACGTTATTAATATATTAAACTGTTTTACTAAACTGAATTACATGTTATTGTATTTTGTTATTATGTTTCGCAACTGTGACTATCGTAATGTAATATGACACGCCTGTTGACGAACAATTGTATGGTATCTTACTGTGTAACTTTAATGAAACTTTTGATTGATTTTTGTTCATTGTTTAAATATTTGATTTTTTTTGCAAAAGGGGTGAGGTTACCTACATAATAAGTAACCGCAGTGGGTAACTCGCTTTCAATACGCCGGACGTACACGCCGAGCGCAAACATGTACGTATCATAGAGTGTCTCATTAGTACACCTAAACACCTCAACACTCAAAAGGCCGCGTCGAATATGCTCCTTAAACCGCTATAGGGCGTCCTCTCGGACGCCTGGCCACCGTATTACGCCACCATCGCCATCAGCACATCACTCACGCCTATCTCGCAACCAATCATCACCATCGCAATTTCAACAATATTCACATTCACGACAACTATCACCGTCGCCATCGCCACAGTATCCACCATCGCTATCGCTATCACCATCACCATTAACATCGACGATTTCAGGGTCATTACCATCGCTAAAAAAAATTATTACGGAACTCCGTCAATAGATTCAAAAATGAATCAGAACTAGCCGGGTGAAAGTTGTATTATACATTTATGAAAAATCACCCCGTAATATCGTTACGACCACCAGGAGCAACATCACTGAGTCGCTGCAAAGGATTCAACAAGTAAACTAAAATAGCTCTAATTATTATTTACCCAGAATCTATGGTAATTTTCTTAAAATCTTAACAGGGGCCGCTTAGGGGCATTTGCATTTGCTTCCATTTTTTAGACTTTACACCCTGTAAGGGATATTAAATTAATATAAAGAATAAATTTCTATAATATTTATTTAGTAATCGTAGTTCAGAGCGGTACTCTAAGTGGGTATAAGGCTTCAAAAGTATATAACATAACAGGGATGACGATTATAGACCATGTGCACAATAAAAGATCTTCAATCTACCTTCAGAGATCGAAAATAACCTCGCACGTTGTATACATACTATTGAGAAGTATAGGTTTGGACTCACAAGATCCGAAATTTTAAACATCGTTGGAACATAAATTAATTAGAATGAAATAGAAACATATTTCAAAAATGGTAAACCAGGGAAAGATTGGTTTGTCGTTTGCGAATCGTGACAATTTAACTATCAAAAAGCCGCAAGGCGTCGAATATGCTCATTAAACCGCTATAGATATTATCCTCTCGGGCGGCCGGCCACCGTATTATGGTGGACTGAGTGGTGGATCATATATATGCCAAATTGAAGAGGATGAAAGAAACATAGGATGGTGTTGTGGATGCTTATGGGCAGCGCTGATCGCTTTACACCAGGCGACGCTCTTGCTCGTTTGCCCCCCTAAGCTATAAAAAAAAAATAAAAAAATAAAACACAACAGATCAATGACAAACTAATGCCGGCTTTTGACAAATAACGGAAAAAATAAGTAAGTAGTTTTTGTCCTATTGCTCCTAACAGGTGTGTCTTTGAGGCGTTAATTCACTGCGTTGTGATCTTTATATTGCGAGAATAAAATGTTTGGTAAGTAGCTAATGTTATTTATTAGATATTGAAAAGATTATTTCAATATTATTATGCTATTTTGATTGTGATTTACGGCATTTAAATTAGTTCATGTTCGGATTCAAACAAACCTCAAAAAGGGAAAAAATTGAGATTCAGCAGGTCCTGTTTCTAATTAAAAGAAAGATCTGTACCGAGTCCACAGAAACAAATGCGTACGCGGAAGTACGTTTTGTCACAGATACAAATGCGTACACAGAAGTAGAACTATTGAAATTAAAGGACACACTCGGACCACAGTCGCGTCTCCATAATGGACTCTTAACAAGTGTTGATGAGCTGTACGTGTACTTTGGGATCATTCTGGCGATGGGACTATGTGTTAAGTCCAAGTTAAAAGAATACTGGTATGGCGAAGGAACCAGTTTTGAAACTCCTAACGTATATTGAGTTTATCACGTGCTGACGCCAAAATTTAAAAATTAAGCCAATAGCCGACCACCTAAATAAAAAATTCGAGGAAATGTACCGACTTTTTACATTCAATGAAAAACCATCCGACAGTTTTGTGGCTTAGCAGGATATTTCAGAAAATTTATCCGTTATAATGACTCTTTTGTATTATTTGACTTGTAATAATTGTGAACGGAATTGGACTTCGGATTGAACTTCATACTACCAGAAATACCATACTTAAACAGCTTGCTTAAGAACCAGTTCTAAGTTTATTCGATCCCATTAAATCTGTAGAACTTCACACAAATAGTTCCAGTGGCCTAACTGGAATCCTTTTTCAAAACTATGATGGGAAATTAAGGGTGATAGAATATTTCAGTATACGAGCGACAGAAACTGAAAGCCGTTATCACTCTTATGAATTGGAAACATTAGCAGTTGTCAGATCCATAAAACATTTTCGACATTATTTCTTCTAGATAGATTTTTTAAAGTGTTTACCGATTGTAACCAGCTTAAAGTCTCGCGAAATAAACAGGAACTACTTCTGAGGGTCTACAGATGGTGGGCTTATCTACAATCATTTGCTTTTGTTATTGTGGACTATGTGTGGACGTGCACTTGTGGTACAACCAAAGTCACTACACCGGCTTCGGTAGCAAACATCACACAAGCTAGCATCAAGTCTAAAACTGATGCCAATACTAAGTTTGCCAAAGTTTTGATGGAATTCCCGGAGATTACCCAACCACCCGGCTTGCCTAAAGTTGTGAAACACTCTATAGTGCACCACATCTTCACAACTGAAGACCCACCAGTATCCAGTCGCCTACGTAGACTTGCTCCACAAAAACTTCTTGTGGCCAAGAAGGAGTTTGAGGCGATGGTCAAATGCCGTGGAAGGATGGCATCGCACAATCAATAGATTGGTGCCTACAAACGCCACAATTATTACGTGTTTAATGACGGCACCTATACGCCATTCTTTAGTGGACAAATTAGAAATAGTGAAAGTGCAAAATGCCGACAAAGTGGCAATATTAAATGACGAGTTACTTAGGAAAGTCAACAACACTTAATAAACGGCGAAATAAGTATTGGTAATTTTTGGAAAAACTGCATTGAATATTACATAGTAATAATAATTTTTTCCCAATTTCACTTTGAAAAATCGTTGAATTGAGGGTGTGAGAGGCGACAGCGCACCGGTGTTATTACCAAAAGCTGAAGAGAAGATTGGAGTGTTTCGTACGCTGAGCGGTTGGCCGGAGCCCTGTATTCCTGGTCTAAACCTCTTTCCCTTCTTTCAAACTGGCAAGACGTGTCAATTTTGCACCTTTAAAGACATATTTTAATCAGTAAATATCCAAATGGCTGAAAGTACATCCTGTACCTGTTGTGACTCAATTCCAATTGCATTTCTTATGCAATCGGTAAAAGAAATAATATGCTTTAGAAGCGACAATGGCCTTGAATTTAGTAATAGTTTGATTTATATTAGGCCAAAATACATACAATTATAATTGTATGTATAACATATTTATAGAGGTATACCTCAGTGCAAAAGAGGCCAACCATATTAAGACTGACTGCTCTAAAGAACCCAGATGTGTAAAATGCACAGGGAAACATTTTACCAATGCCCGCAGAAGTGAAAGTAAAATGTGTTCCAGCTAGCTATTAACAGCTATCAGGGTTGCTCAGTGGAAAAGGAACTATTAAATATCAAGAACAATGCCCTTTAAAAAAAAGGTCATTCACATTCGGTACAACAGACTCAGCCGCCTAGGAAAATAGTAAATGGCAATCAAGTCACCAAGACCATGATTTTTACATCACCAAAATTAAAAGGGTCTATGTGAAAAACATACATAAAATGTCAATTTGAATTCGTTTTAATCAGAATAGTAGCTTGATTCAAAATAAAACTGTTTTTTGCTCTACTGAAAAGTTGCATATTATTACATATACGGTGCTAGAACTCAACCCTCGTAATATGAATTATGGACAGGACGCAAACCTAAAGTAATAAATTTTAGAGTGTCTGGTAGTATGGTTATGGTCCATATTGGTAAGGAAACAAGCAGTAATGGGACAAAAAGTCTGAGCAACAAATATTAGTGGTAAACCCTGACAATGTAAAAGTTTATAATCCTGTAAGTAAGAAGATATCAACAAATGTAATTATTAAGAAAAGTGATAGACAATGTCGAAATGCCTATGCCAGTTGATGAAGCTAAGCAGAATTATTAAATTACAGCAGAACTCACTTGAGGGAACTTATGTTCCAAGTAATAGTGGCTCAGAAATGTAGAAATAATTGTAAAACTATCACATTACAAGTCAAATTGTCTTTATCTTTTCCAATGATTCTGTAGAAACAGAGAACTTAAAAATGTTTGAACTTCACAATTTTAACTTAGACTTTAGACAAACAGTGTCTAGGTATGAATGTTAACATAGATAAAATAAATAATATTAAAGGAGGAGTAGACGAAACTGGCAAGAAGTGTTCCATTTACTGAAGTAGTCGATGAACGAGAAGATGGCCTATGTTCATTTGTATCACATTCTTGACTTGTGTAGTACATGAGTATTTGTACCATACTTATACTACACAGACTTGTGTGGTATAAATGCTTATGTACTATACAATGAGCTTCAAAGCAAAAAAATATCTTTAGTTGTTCGGCAAAGATGAGCAATAAAACCAAATATATCAAAAGAATAGCCAGTAGCCTTCTCTTCTGGTTTTGCACAGACCAATTATGTCCCATTTTATGTTTGCAATTGCGTGTTTGAGCACAAGATTTTTGACACACTGGCCAAAGATCTGACATTGAATGTAGTGATATTGAAAACAAGCCACAAGAGCTGAAAACTATGCTTCAGTCGCTAGCAGCCAAAAGCAAGAAAGGGGAATTATACATTATTAAGGAAAATACAAAACTACTCACAAACTCATAGATATCAAAATAAAATCAATGCCAATTGAATATGTGGAGGAATGTTTACCTGGGTACCTTAATCTTCTACAAATCTTGCACAGAAAATGAATTAGAGAGAAGAATAAAGGGCAAATATTGGACCTTAAAGGAACCTGCTTTTAAAAACAAAAGCAAAATGCACACTTAATTAAAATCAAAAACCATGGCTTTTGTTTGTGAAATTAAAATCAAAAACCATGGCTTTTTAACCAATTTAGTGCGCATTTGCAAAGGCATGCCTTTAACCCATTTCAAATCTAGTATTAATATGTGGATATTAATGCTAGATTTGAAAAAATATATTGTTTGTTATGTAATTGTAACTGTTTTTATCCCTACTAAAGAAAAATAAAATGAATAAAAATCAGTATGGTCTCTAAACAAACAGTTTCTAAACAAACTCAAAGTTTGTCAAAGAGGTATGGAAAGAAGCTTTCCAGGCATTAAGCTTAAGGACAAAATAAGTAACATGGACCATCAGGAAACTAACTAACACAACTGATGTTGTGAAACAAGTTCTATGATCTCAATGGAAATGGGCCGGTCACATCCAGAGGTTAAAGGATAACCAGTGGACCAAGGTTGTGATAGAATGGCTCCCATTAGACTCTAAAAGAACACTTTAATAGGTAACAACCAATTGGTACATTTTATAGTATTTTTAAATAAAAAGTTTTATAGAACTTATTGTTTTCATGTAGTTATATTCAATAGTTACTTCTTCTTTTATATTAGAACAACCATTAATTCAACATATGAATTACAACTTATGGAAGCAGGAGTGGCTGAAAAACAACCTTGTATAGCACGAATCTGCCAGACAACATGCTGACGCCCAACTTTTTGCCAATAACACTTACATTGTAACTTGTCACAATACATTGGAATTTTTTGATGTACTTATGGTTATAAACACATTTTTATTTTATTAATTATGTTACATATAAAGTTCAAAAACAAAGAATAGTATTCATATTATTAATATTATTAGAACTTCATTATCCTGAACAACCTTCCTCAGTATTTTCAGGTAATATTTGATAACCAAATCTCAACAATATTGTAAATATTAAAAGAGCACATAGCCAAGATATATATACCGAATATACGAGGCTTACACTTATCATAAAACCAATCCATGATGATTGTTTTATTACAAATTATAACTAGGGACAATGCAACGAAGACAACACTTATCCATCCGTACATGCGCCAAATATGCGTTCATCCGTAGATTATAACAAATTCAACAATGATAAGAAGACACTTCGAACCTCACAAGTCTCAATTATACGAAATACAGAACGTAAATGCTAAGGTTATTATGAATTTAAATGTTACGGGATATTGGCTACAAATTTACAAATTTGACAATTTGACAAATGATGAAAATCTGTGAATCAATCTTTTTTTTTATAGCAAGTAGCTTTGACTTTTTGTCAGTGTCAAGATAAAATAAATCAACGACTCTATGGGAGTATGGCACAGTCTATATAAAAACGTAGAACACAAAACACAAATATTGCCTGTTACTCAAGAAATGTAGGGAGGGACGATGAGCCTCGAAAAGTAGTTCCATAACGCACAACTCAATTGTACCATTTATTCCGATTATTCAAATATGCAGCCTCAAACGATTATTTCATTTTACCGCGTTCCCATTTAGGTTTAATTATAAAAAGATCTTTACTTTCCTAGGATTTTCCTTTGAAGGTACAGAATCCTAATAATGTTGAACAAACATTAATCTTCAATGAATCAAGCATTAAATCTTCTGTAATATAGAAAAAAAAAAGCATTTATTCCAGAAACAGCAGAACAAATATTAATAAGAAAATAATTAAAATTAAAATAAGGAGGATATCAAAATAGAAACTTAAACAATGAGGCAAAACAAGTGCACGGCAGTGCATTTCTGAAAAAGGGTTGACCAGTCATCAGCGGCGCTGATTTTCAGTGGGCCCTTAAGGAGTAACGCTTAGCAGTATAATATATAAGTATAAATAATAAAATGAACAATTAATACGTATTTAAATTTTAAGTAATTATTTTATAAAATAAGAAGTTAGATAAAATAAATAATATATAGCATACACAAGAACAATGATACACATATAAGTCCATAGGACAATCTATAACTAAAGCTGGTTTTGCTGGTGGAACAGTAGACATTTGTATTTTATTTTAAAGTAGGTACTCAAATATGTATATACGCCATATCTGCTTAATTTAAAGTTAAAATAACAAGCATACAAAACAAAGCCCTGGGGTAAAAACTAACTTAAGTGCTCATTATTTATTAGTATAAATAATAATTAAGATTGTTACATTGTTTACATTGCTTGGGTTATCATGACCTCTTGACTAGTATAATTTGAAACTTATCAGTAGTGACTCGTAAGTCTCATTGTTTGGTACAAAATGAAAGTTATAGTTTTAGGCGCTGGTATAAACGGTTGCGTATGTGCGCTTAGGCTTAAAGAAAGATATCCACATTTAGATGTAAGTAATACCTTACTTTGAACTTGGCGGACACGCTACGGCGCTAGATATATCATAAGGTTTGATTTGATAAGTCGCACTCTACAATTTTGATCTATTGATATTCCTTTGTTTCGATTGACTTTTTGTTTAGAAAATAAAATAAATAGTTCAAACTGGAGACTTTCACCACACTATTGTTAATGTCCCTTTCTTTATTATTCATTAATTACGTTTCAATTAAGAGTTTTATGCAAACTTATATTCCAGGTAACGATATTAGGCAGTCTATTTTCACCGAATACAACAGGCGATGGATCTGGCGGTCTTTGGTATCCCTACCTCTGTGGAAATACACCGGAACACTTAATCAGGTAAGTTTCAGAAATAACGCAGTAATTTATAAGTAGAAGATTGTTAGAAAGTAGCAGATAGTATTATTTTAAAATATGAATGCGATCCGATAGTATCTAAAAACGCAACAAATTCATATTAATTTCGTCTGAAACGTCTTCGATCGGATCTGTGAATATAGCCGCAGAATTATACAAATAACAAGCAAATTCGAACTCAAACTGATTTTACATTAATTGACGTGTAAATATGTTATTTTAATTATTTTCAGTAAATGGGGCCTAGAAACTTATAAATTATTTCATAAACTATGGTTACAAGGCGGTTACGGCATCACTTTGCAACCTGTCTTCGTGTTCTACAGAAACACATCCCAAGATGAACCAGAATGGACAAAACACGTATTTGGATACACCAAACTGAATGAAAAGCAAATGAATTATTATAACGATTTGTATTCTGCAAAATATGTGTAAGTATCTATTGAATATAATTTAAATTGATTGGTAACCCTTACAAATTACAAGGAATACTTATTATAACAGTATGAGATAAGTTTGATATTTAAAGAGATTCTACCAAATAATTATTTACGTTTAATTTTTTTTCTAACAAAATATTTAAATTTTCAGCAATGGTCACACATTTACTACTTTTGTTGTAAACCCGTCAACATTTTTAAATCGTTTGGAACAACGTTTAAAAGAACTGAATGTTGCCAGAATTCAAGGAAACGTGCTCTCATTACGGGATCCACGATTCAAAGACTATGATGTTGTAATAAATTGCACAGGATTGGGGGCCAGAGAAATTGTTCCCGATGACAGAGTTGTACCCGTAAGAGGACAGATCGTAAAAGTAAGCTTTGGTTTTTGCAGGTTTTTTTTTCATAAAATATCACTACACTAAAAGTAGAGTAATTAAAATTTAATTTCTTTTATTTTACCAATATCAATGCACAAACGATTAAAAAATAATAACGAGGTAACAAAAAATACTTATTTCATAAGCAAGATTTTCTAAAAATCGATAATCACGTTATTTTGAATAAATCAAATAGAAGTGAAGGGTTAGATTTAAAAATTATAAATTTTTCAGGTAGAAGCACCATGGAATTTACAAACGATTATGGATAAAGATTCGGGCCACTACATCATACCTAAGTAAGTATATGCAGTTTTTAAAAGCATAGAGTGCGGCTTTTGTGTATATCATTTGTATTTGTACATATGGTTGACATCGACAAACAGAGTAATAAGCTATTTAATTGTCTATGAATTAATTATCTATACTAATATTATAAAGAGAAAAGATTTGTTTGTTTGTATTGAATAGGCTCCAGAATAGGTTCCAGAACAACAGGACCGATTTAGATGAAATTTTATACGGAGATTCTTTAAAACCCCAGAAATAACATAGGATAGGAGATTTTTCTCGAAAATCCTACGGGAATAGGATAAATACGCGAGTGAAACTGCGGAGACCAACTATTGTATAATAATATTTTTTTTACAGTGACTCTTTTTGCGTCTTGGGCGGTACCAGTCAAGTAAATAACTTTAAAACAGAAGTTAATCCGGACGATACGGATTTCATTTTAAGAGGCTGTCGAACAATGTTGCCAGCTTTACAAGTAAATATATATTTCTTTAAATTTTTCCTCTAATTATATATTAACGAGTCACCTAGTACCAGGAGCAGAAAATTTAGTGAGGAACATTGTAATTTTCTACTCTCTGTATGTATTTACAAAAAAGTATGTTTAAGTATGTCTATCAGTTATTTAGTTTCCATAGTACAAGCTTTGATTAGTTTGGGACTAGATGGCGTTGTGTTAAATGTCCCTGAATATTAAAAAAAAATAATAATCCAGTTTCCCTAAATATTTTATATTGCAGGATGCGAGGATATTAAATTACTTTGTCGGTTTGCGACCCGGCCGAGACGAAGTTCGATTGGAGGCTGAAGAAATTGACGGAAAACTTTTCATTCATAATTATGGACATGGTAAGATATAGCGTTATTCATTAATATTTATATTAAAGCGTTAGGAATAAGGACTGGCGTCTGGAGTACCCAGTTAATTTCTTATCACTTTTGATGTACACTGTACAGAGGCTGTCCGGGAAGTTTTTAGAAAATGGCTGGATTATTTTTGTAGGTAAATAAAACCAATCCAAAATGTCAAAGGAGATTTTTTTTTCATTTTTAAAATTTTTCTTTTAATGGCCGCCTTGACAGATAAATAAGAGTACCACAGAAATATATAGTGTAATTATAAAATAATACCACAATTGTTTTTGCCTATGCATTACAATAATTTTCTTTTTTTTAATAAAACAAATTTCGAATTTGTAGTGTTCAAAAATTTATAATAATGATTTAATTTTGCAGGCGGCAGCGGCTTCACTCTCTTCTGGGGCTGTGCAGACGACGTTGTGCAACTTTTCGAGAAGTATTCGAAAATAACGAACAATAAAAGCAAACTGTAATTAGAAAATAGACTTCTCTTATCTTGTATAAATTATGTTATAGATATTAAATTTATAGTTTTTTATAGCTAATAAATGATACTTTTAATTGCCTGAGTTTGACTTTTTCCTGTAAGCGTTCTTTATACTTCTTATGTCACCTGTACACATACCTACATACAGCAGACGCATACGCGGCCGTCATCTGCAGATGTCGTCCGCGAAGACGGGGTAATATATCTATCCGTAGACAGCCGTAGTAGGTACCTAATTTACGACTGCCTATGCATCATTACGATGTGTAGAGTGGCCCTTATAATTATAATGTTGAAGATCGTATAATTAAGTCACCAACGTATTATAAAACAAAGTCCTTCGCCGCGTCTCTTAGTGATTATTATATATAACTCTGAAATAATTGAATGGATATAACAAGCGGTTCACTAGAGTTGTAGATATACATAAGTGATAGAAAAATCGCGATCGCATATTTTTTATCTCTTACGGTTCCCTCAGAATAAATTGAATGAAATAAAACAAAGCATGTAAAAGACAGATTTTAATAAAAACCATATTGTAAAATATTGCTTATTTTATTGCATATTCAATATCATAGTGGATTTTATTTGTCTACCCTAATCTTTATAAAACATGATCATATAAAAATAACAAAATATTACTCTGATATAACCAATGAGAATAAAGTATAGAATCTTTGAGTGTATAGAAGCCATCTCTTTCGCACAATGGCTTTGACAATCTAGCTATCTCCCTCACACTATGGTTCTATACTTTGTTGTAATAGACAATATTTGGTTAACATTTCTGAACAGTGTCATAGAGATCGGTCCTCCGTTGTACTCTGATTGGTATTTGGCTTCGTACTTCTTCAACTACTGTCAGATCTGTCAAAGAAAAAAATAAATTTAATTTTTTTATACTTAAATTGTATTGTAACAAAAAAGTTGATTTTGGTTCATTCTCAATCCTTTTTTTAATAACAAAATATGAAAACTGGTGAATTTTATTATTAAGGTTTTAAATAAGCAAAATTTAATAAAAATAGGTTAGAATAAGTGCTTAAAAATATATTAAATATAGATGTGCCCCGGGTTTTTAGGTGAAACCCTACGTATATCTCTGATCAAGCAATAGACAGATACCTGAATTGTGTATTAATAATTAATCGATATTCAGCATTTTTAACTATACTTTTAAGTAAAAATAAAAACAGAAGCCTATTTTTACTTGCAACACCTCAATTTAATTGTGATTCTTCGGGTTTATTAAAGCATATGTTCATATCTGTTTAATGTTTAAATCTACTGTGTTCTCTGAAGAAACTAAATAAAAAGTTTTAATAATAAACAATTCCTTCAAATTATTTATAGAAGAAAATAGTTTTTAATTCCCTCTAATTGCGTCTTCATTCCTGATTCGTAAGGAATGGAACCCTCCCCCGACGTCTGTCTTCCCAGCACATTACAATCTGGAGAAATTTAAAAAGTGCGTGAAGGCATCTCTTAGATGAACGTGCTCCACCATAGGCCACGTTAATGCTTACCACCAGGCGTACCTTGGCCAAACGTTCACCTAATTAGCATAAATAAAATATAGAACGTTATACAAGCGAGCGAGCAGTTACTTACCGACATCATGTACCAGCGTCCCTTCCTTCTCATCCAGCTTCCCCACCACATTGCCCCACGGGTCGACCAGTGTAGAATGACCCCAGGCCACATACCCCGCCCCGGTGTCCCGAGCTGGGCTGACCAGGGCTACCCACAGCTGTTGGTCATTGGCCCGGGCTCGACCCAGTAGTTCCCAGTGTTTTGGCCCCGTGGTCATGTTGAATGCACCGGGGTAGATTAAAATTGAACAACCTTAAATGTATGTAAAAGTTACTATAGTTGCGTGTGGTTTTACTATCAAAATATGGAAAGTATGAGCCTGTAGTGTGTATTAATAGTCGATATTCTGGTTGTTTTACTATATTTTTCAGCAAAATAATATAAACTATAATTCTAGTCATGAAAAGCTATTAAATTAAAAAATATTAGTGTTTGATTTTTTTTTTATTTGTTATTCATTAAACACAAAACAATTATGTCTGTCGTTGTCTGAACGAAGCAAGGTCTCAGAGTCGAGATGGCTCGGCGACTGTATGTTTGTACTTTGTATATGTAATTATGACAAAGTTGTCCGACGATAATTCGAATATCGTTTGTTAAATTTCGTATGCAAAAAGTTTAGAAAAAAGAAAATGTCAGTTAGAAGATGGGCGAAATCGGTGCGGGGGTTACGAGGATAGGGAAATTAAATAAGTGAATGTTCGCCCGGCGATATATGGAATATTGTTTATCCGATTTTGATAAAATTTTGTACGCAAATAGCATAAGATAAAAAAAGCTTGAGTTCAAAGATAAGCGAAATCGGTTTACGAAGATAGAGGACCCCCTCTAATAGACAATTTTCATATGAATATATCATATGACAGAATTTTTACATTACAACGCAAGGTCTAGCTCGGATCGAACCGCTAGTATTATTTAAACTGTACCGTATACATTTTAGTACTTTCAATAGCAAGTTTTGTCTAGTCTCGTTTCATACTGGCTGTTGTGGCAAAAATACTGTCAGGTGGAATTTTTTTATTATAATACACAATAACCTACCTTG
>LQNK01001173.1:66193-88764 GCA_001586405.1 Phoebis sennae | reverse complement strand
TAAGCTTAAATAGAGGGCAGGACTTTAGTCTTGCTTCGATACGCTTGCTTAGTTCATGTGTTTCTAAGATCTTACTGCTGTTTAATTGTCTTTTAACTGAATTCTCGCTATTGATCAATAGTTCGTGAGCAATTGTAGGTTTTAATGTGTTGTAACGGCGAATTTTAACATAGAATTCTCTAAGATTTAATCTTTTCCAATTAAAATACGCCTTAAAACAATGTCTTTAGAAATTGGCACATTTCGGTCATTTTTATAGAATTTGTCATAGGCTTTGTCTCAATCGTCAAAAATCGTACAACCTCTGTATGATTTTAAAACTGTCATTGCTTTTTTGCCTTCCGCTTCTGATGAAACAAACAAAGCGCCCAATTAAATAAATGTTCTTTTAAATAAACAAAATACATACGTAATTTTTGGATATTAAATCAATGTTATAAAAACCTTTTATAAACAAAAAATCCTTTATTAAAATGTATTGAAGTATGGGATACTTGACATTCGAGTTGACAATTAAGGCAAGAGCTTCCATTAACGACCGGCTCTCCGGCAACTTTCGGCAACCCTTGAAACTCATTCAATTCCATTGTTCTTGACGATGTTGGGATTCATTTTTAACATTTTGGGATATGTATTGCAATTTCATTTAATTAAATATATTTTTTATGGATTTGGCGTTTTATACCAAGCATAGTCGAATTATAATCTATATTTCAACGGATTTTTTATAAATATGGCTGCGTAATGCTATACGCATAAAAGCTTCAATAACTTTTATTATTTATACATGTTTAATTAAAATATATTTTATTTCGGATTACAATTTAAATTACGAAATACATACTGAAATTGTAATTTTGTAAGTAAATATATAATGTTAAGTAAAAAACTACTACAATTTTTACGCTGTTTATAGGTATCTAAAACATACATCTATATTAATTTTTTTTCTATTAATTTAATAAAAACAACATTATATTACAGACAGCATCCAACCCATCGACCTGGCCGCCAGCGACGCCGAAGTGCCTTCCTCTGGTAAAGCCTGCGGGTACGGCAAGAATGCTGACGGTGGTAAGTTGCCCTATAGTTGCCGTATGCCCGGTTCCTCTAAACGACGGAACGTCATAGTATAACACAAACGAATGGTTTTCATAACGGGCGGTTCTAATCAACCAATCAGAACCAAGTTTTGGTAGTTATGTTAATGTCACGTTCATTATAGAAACGCTTTAGACTTACGCCTAGTAGGATATTGTACTGTCCGTAAGTAAAACGACTTGTTTCATTTTTATAGGAACTGGGCATAAATGACCATTGTATACTGGCTACTGCCTGCGACTTGGTTCGTGAAATTAGGTGCTTTTAGATCTATAAGTATTCTATCACCTAATCCTACTAATATTATAATGCGAAGTTTGTGAGGATATATGCATGTTTGTTAGTCTTTAGAACTACTGAATCGATTATGATGAAACTTTAGGTAAGGATTCAAAATAACATATAGGCTACTTTTAATCTCGAAGTTGCCACGGGATCAAAAGTTATGCGGATGAAAGCCCGGAGCGTGGCTAGTATCTTATATGTATGTGGCAAAGAAAGAAAGAAAGAAACATTTATTTACAACACACAAGAGCATACGCAAAATACATTAAGCTAGAAGCAATAATACAAAAGAAAAAAAAAACAATAAAATACATAAATAAATATTCCTGGACATTTAACACACCGCCATGTAGTCCCAAACTAAGCAAAGCTTTAAGTATTAAGCATGTCTATCAGTTATCTATGGGGACTAGATAACTGATAGACATACTTAAACATACTTTTTTTTGTAAATACAATACAAGACAGGACAAAAACTTGTTGCATAGTATCATAATCTTATAAATATGTTATAAACTTATTATAATTGTAGGTGCTGGTGAGGACTTGTTCTGTGTCAACATTGATTTGGAAGTATCTGACGACCTTATCCTCGCTGGTCTGATTGAGCCTGAAGCGAGCAAGGTAAGCGACAATACAAAAACATTAGAATTAAGAAAAAATAGTAAATATGTAGTTCTAGAATCAGATTTTAGATTTTAACCAAACAATTTTCTAATTGGTTCATAATTGACAATGTATGATTAATGTGTACTGTTATAGTGATTACGAATTACAATAATTTTGCCACGCTAGTTACATTTGTCAGATACGCGGCATATTGTATAATACTATATACGCTCATTTTGATCCTGAGCTAATAAGAACGAGGTTTTTTATGTTACTGTAGGCAAGCAGAGCATGCGGTTCACCTGATATTAATCGGCTGACAGCAGCCCATGAACATCAGTGTCCTAGAATATTTTAATTAGTTATAATAATTATGTAATACTTGTACCAATCTGTATGTATAAAATAAAGACAGGTTTGTTATAGCACTTATAAGTTGAAATCTGCTGGACCAATTCGGCAGAAAATTCGTAGGGAGATAGCTTAGGACCAGGAGAAGCACATAGGATACTTTTTATACCGGAAACCCCACGAAAACGGGCTAAACCGGGCTAAACCTAAAGCTATGAAACCGTCGTGCATAGCTAGTAAGTAATAAAATGCATATATTTTTTCAGTACGATCTTGGCGCGCCTCTTGTGTCTGATAACCAACTGTATGGAATCCTCGTGCGCCCCGGCAGTGAAGAATACTCTGGAGGTAAATATTTGTTTAATTCCATTGTTACTTTAAATGTCTATATTTCAATTATAATATTTGTAAGAGGTTTCGATCCAATTATTACAAGTATTTTCGAATATTGAATTTTAAAAAAGAAGTCTTTAGACTACAAGTTAATGTATAAGGTATATGTTTTAACAATAAATTAATAAATAAATATAAGTATACTATAAATGCGATAGGTATATATTGCTGAAGACGACCATAACGAGGTTTTAAGATCAAGTTTAATCAATTTGTTGTTATATTGATGTAACGATAAGTGAGACATTGTTTTATTAATACTTATTGTTTACGGCTTTACTCACCGTTTCGGAGGTCCTTCTTCAGGGCGAGTGTGATGGTTACGCGGTCCGAAACCGTCGGCCTTAATCCGATGTTTATAATATAAAAAATAGCTCCCCTGACCGATTTCGGCCATGGTGGCTAATCTCAACAGAGACTAGCCAGCTGCGCAGGAGATATTATAGTGCACAAGTGTATGCGCGAACGCAAGTGCACTCTCTTTTCCTTTTACTCTCATAACCCGATGGGAGCAGACCGACACTCGCGGAGAGAGATCAGGCGCAGGACTGACGGCTTTCCGAGGCACGGGTGTGTTCCAACACCGCTAACTTCCAGACTCAGGGCTGTTACTATAATTTCTTTGTCATAAAAATCCTAATAACATTTTTTTTGGCCCCACCCGAGTGTTGTCAAAGATGCAACCACTAGACCAACGAGGCAGTCTTTTTATAATATAAAAAGTGAGTAAAACCGTGAACAATATAATCAATTTGTTGTTGTTATTTCAGCTTTCCTGAAAATCTCGTCCTACCTGGACTGGATCTCCGAAGTGGCTGGTGGATCCGCGAGGCGCGTCATTGACTCTGAAGATATTTCAGTAGCAGAACCTATTCTAGTGGCTCAACCTGTGCTTATCCAAGGTCGCTAATCGTGTGTAATAAAATAAATGTATTGTATATATGTGTTTTATTGTTGAACTGACTATTTCATGGGATTGGATTGGAGGAGTATAAAAAATTCGTGAAAAATTTACGTTAATTTGGCAGAAAACGCGAATTAAATTTATGATTGTTAGTATAATATAATATAATTTAGATAAAAATTAAACAAAATATTAGGATTAACGTGGTCAGTAATGAATATATTGCTTTAGAAATTAGTTTGTGTTTATTGAGGAAGTTATGTAAATTTTTATTAGGGGTAAGATCAAAATGAGGATCGACCTGTAGTTTTGTATAGAATAGTGGTGTATAACCGATGCCAATACGATTTTTTTTTCCGTAAATATTCCTATGTTCATATTCCTATATCCTTTTATTAATCATTCATAGAAAGTGGTTTACGGTAAGTCTTATACACGATAGCTAGTGTAATGGATGGTAGTATTTCTAAAAGAACAACTTAAGTTTCTTGCCTTTCTACTTCTTCTCAGTAAGACGCTGACTTCCGAATCGGTAAAAAAATTAAATATTATGTCACATACGCACGTTTCAAAACAGCTTTCAAAAAATAGCCAATTTGAGAAATGAACGATTTGAATTTGAAGTATCGGAATCATGGTTTTATATTTAATTTCATCCAAATTCATCCTGTGTTGAAATTGTTATATATCCAATTCGAAACAGCACATTGACCAAAATGTTTCGTTAAGGCATGACTCAGATTTTAAAACGAAAGTTAGTGTTATAATTTCAGAACTAGTTTTTGGTATAATTCTCTGTTCGAGCGTCATTTTTATACGTAACATATGCGACCGATTAGTGAAAGAATTACCTAATGTTGCGAAGAAATCAACAATGACTGTTGAATTTAAATTGGAAGACTCACTATAAACTAGAATTTTATCAATTTAGAAAGTGTTTTTGACTGAGGCGAGCGAAGTGAGATGTGAGCACATTACTTCGCGGATAAAAAACATCTCTGAAGTCAAAACGGCCGAACGAGTGTATGTATGTTTGTTTATATGTTTGTACGTAAGTATTGATAAAAATTTCGTAAGTAAATAGTTTAGACAAAGGTGGAGTGAAAAAGGAAGGGGGCCGGACGAAAATAGGATAGGTTCAATACAAATATACCCGTGCGTGGTATCAAATGAAAGGTCTTGGTATAAATGGTATCGAATGTATACATTACAATGAATCTAGCTCGGAGTCACTTGTTATATTAAAAGGCATAACCATATAGAACAGTATCGCTAAGTTGCTAAAATAATAGGAAAAGCTGGGGTCAGTCAGTGACTTCCGTCGGCTGTGCGTTATGGTGTGATCAAATACATTATTTTATTGGATATCATTACGATAAAAGTTTTCTTTTATTTACAATGTAATGGTTCTCTATTCGAAATTAATTAAACATGTCGAAACACACAGCAATGCATTGCGAGCGTTAATTCCAAAAGGATTAAACCTGTATGTTTACTGTCTCAAGTAAACCCGATTGCAAAACGTAGTTAGATAGCCACTCACCTTGACTTGTAACTGGGGTATGACATCTGTAGGTAATTTCAATTAAAACCTTTTTAAAGTGAACTTTGTTTCTATTAAAATTATAAAGAGGAAATATTTGTGTTTGTTATGTTTTTACCACAGATTAGACAATAAAAGGCAGATGAAGTATTCCGAAGACTCGAGTGCCGCTAATTACACGTGCATCTGTGTGAGAGAAATTTGAAAATTTCGAAGCCCTTGTGAAGTGATGAAGTGTCAAACTAGACGAACATTTTTGTATTCGCTTTTGAAGTTTGTATTTGCTTTTCGGCGTCACTCGAGTCTTGGGCCGCACTCCATCTGCCTTTTATTCTGTAATCTGTGGTTTTTACAGAAAAACTACATGACCAATTTAAAAAAAGATTTGTTTACAAACTGTCATGGAGTTTGGTGGTATTGGTAGTTTTAATTCTGAATATAATTTTGTAATGATAAAATGAAGGCTACTTAATTAATGAATCGGTTTCGAATTTTGTATACTTAAAAGTATAAATGAAATATTTTTCCTTTTAGTGTCCTTTTATTCGATATTTATTGACGAATCCTACTAATATTATAAATGCGTATTAAAGTTTGTGAACTTATGTATGTACTTACTACGTATGCATGTATGACTAGCTGATCCGCGCGGCTTCGCTCCCGTAGCATAATGTTATAATTTTCCCCGTTTTTTTCACATTTTCCTTTATTTTTTCGCTCCTAATAGTTGCAGCGTGATGTTATATAGCCTAAAGCCTTCCTCGATAAATGGTCTAATCAACACAAAAATAATTTTTCAATTCGAACCAGTAGTTTCTGAGATTAGCGCGTTCAAACAAACAAATAAACAAATTCTTCAGCTTTATAATATTAGTATAGATAAAACTTGGTATACATATACATAAGGGTTCAGAATGATATAAAGGTTACTTTTAATCCCGAAGTTGCCATGGAATCAGAAATTACGCGGGTGAAATCGCATATATATATCTCCTATAAAACTTACATATTGAGCAGAATGCGGCAAGCCAATAGTTCGTATATTCAATGAATTTTGGCTCACAGAACTTGAATGTCTAGAGAGTGAACGAAAGTGGGTGACGGGGACCTTGAAGATACAGATTATGTAAGACATGCCGTAACACAGACATACATAAAACTGACACACATTAATGAATTGGTAATGCAAAACGGAACTATTTAAAAGTCGATTTTGATAAATTTATAGTAAATGCGCAATATTTGGAAGTCGAAATTTTTATTATTCAATTTCATTCTAGTATTTTCTTGAGTTTGTTTTAAACTTTAACTTTCCATATTCCATTAAAAACTTTTTAAAGGATTTTTCGAACACTACAGTTCACAATGAGGTCACGGGTACGGGTGACTGAAACGTCGGTTTAATAATAATGTAAAGGTTTATTAAGCGTTTAAAATCCTTTAAAAAGTATTTTATTAAATTTCATCCTTTTAAAGTGTAGATGCGTTAATATTTGAAACGAAATACTATGAGTTATTTTTGGGAATCCTTGCTTTCGATACGATTTCAAGTTTTGAAATCTTTAACAAAAAGAATAATTAATTAAAAAAGGCTATCGCAAATGAACGAAGCAATTTTTTTTTGTTTCCAAACCGACCTCCAAAATACGTTGTTTTTCACTTCGTTTGTATGTTGCTTTATTCCTTTTTGGATTTTACATATTGTTATATGTTAATTTATCAATGTGTAAATTTTTTTACTATATCCATTTTGGCATATTGTTGAACTATTATGTCAAAAATAAATTAAAGCGTGATACTTTTTACTACAACGAGAACAATAATGAGACACACTGTAAAACAATCGATTGCTGTGGGAATCGTTAATTGGGACGTGTCAGTTGCGTTATTAAGGAAATACACGAGTATGACACGGTTTGTATACAGAAAACTGATTTTTTTACAAATTACAAATTATATGTGTTGCTATAACAACGAATACTAAAAATTTAAATATTTATACGTTAAAATACATCCTAATCCGGACTTTCGTTAGAATATTATAGATGCGAAAATGACTCTGTTTGGGTCTCTAGTCACTTCTTCATGCATTAGCAACTGAACTTTTTATACGAAAATACTTTGAAACTCGAGAAAGAACATTTAGCCTGGAAATTTCACGGAAACGGGCAATACACGCGGAAAACCATGGGGTATAGCTAGTATAAAATATAGCCTATCTATCGGACGTTACTAGTGAGAATCAAATGTATTTTTTTTAATCTTACTTTTGGAACCTACACAATTACAGTTAAAAGAAACTACGAAAAATTAAATATTTTTTTTGTTCCATAGGAAAGTAAGTAATTTTTAGTTTCTTCTATTTTTTTTATTTTATAGTAATCAGGATCGTTATTCAAAGAGTCGATCTGTGTATGAATTGAAAATTCAACTCAAGTTGTTCAGTTCAGTTGCCTTTTCATTGTTTCGGGTTCTACAGAATACGATTACCAGACACATCTTTCCTTACAATCAAATCCTTTTTCCTCAATCGGTTGAATTCATTGAAGGGCCGACAAATCTCAGGTTTCGTTCAGAATTGTGTTGCGTACGACACGACTTTCTCTGTTACCGCATCGGTTGCGCGCGCCGAACTTTTGTTTCATCATTTGACAGAGCGCGCGCGCGGTTTGCGATACGGTTTAAAAATCAAAACGAAATTCATAATTAAGTGATTTGTTATTTAAATACTAAAAAATATATATTGTATTTTTTATTGTGATTTATTTTATTTAAAATTTTATTGTGATTTAAAAAGATATTCGTATAATTTCGAGTGCGATCCCTAGGCTAAAGTCAATAAAAAATAAATAAATAAATGTTACGTGAAAAATTTGCACCAATTTGGCGGGAATCTATGTTCGAATTAGATTTATGATTGGAACTGTTGTGGAACAATTTATTTAAAAATGAAACAAAAATAATAGGACTAAAACTAAATAATAAAAATGTTGCGTTTAAAGAAATTCGTTTGGCTATTTATTTTATTTTGGGTTATTCAAGATTATGCTATAAAAAGTGATATATTGTGGTATTGTTTGTCGTGTGTAGTGTTATTGAGTATATTATGGAATTTAGTGACTTATGATTATGATTATTGGGAGAAAAGAGGGATATTCTCGCCTCCCCCCTTGCCCGTGGTGGGTCACATAGCCACAGTAGCAGCTTTGAAGGAGCAAGGTGGAATGTGTTTTAAAAGGATTTATGATGAACACAAGGATAAACGATATTTAGGTAAGTGTTACACTAATTCTGTAGTTACTTAGCAAAAAGTGAATTAATTTTTGCATGATTTTTTTATGTTTTGCGTGATGATAATTTGTTTTATAATTTTTTATTGTGTATCGGTACAAATACTTGGAATATAACTATAGTAGTTTAAAGTAATTGAAAAGTAATACAGATTTATCAATTGTACATCGTGGTCTAACAGTATAGCTTTTATCCCGGAAGTCCCATCGGGAACGAGAAATATACGCGAATGAGTCTGCGGGGCATAGCTAGTACAGAATATACAAAATAATAAAGAACCATAGCGTACTTTCAATTAAATAAATAAATACTTAAATATTTATAAATTGTATGTACCTATATCTTACATTTTGTAAAGAACGAGTAACGCTGCGCTGGCGTTAATACCGCAAAATTATTTTTAATAAAAAATGTTCCTGATTCAATAAAAAATAGGCGATCTTAATAAAATAAATTAACATCATGACAAAGCCTGTATAAAACCTTCTACTGTTAGTAATAAAAAAGGACCCAGTTTTCGTTTCTCGTAATAACGGTTTTTGGGAAATCATTGCAGAAAGGCGGGACATTGATTCCTGTTCCTTGGAATAACGGATAAAGTTACATGTAGGTACGTGGTACCTTGTCAAAATCTTGGGTATTTTTTTATTGTTTATGTGCGTAAAGTAAAATTAAAGACAATTCCTTTGATGTAGTATGCATGGTTTGATTACACTAATTTGTGTTAATTGAAATGTTTGTGAAATGTAAGAAAGTAAAAAAATAAATAAACATTCTAATGTCACGATATTCATATTTAACAAAGAACAAAACGAATAGGATTCCTTTAATAGGATACGTTTTTATATTTTATTAAACTAGCTGTTTCGCGCGGCTTCGTTCCCGTAGTATAATGTTATATCACCTAGGTTACTCGAAGATAATGTAGCTTTCGAATGGTGAAAGAATTTAAATATAAAATCGGTCCAATACTTTTTGAGGCAATTCACAAACAAACAAAGTTTTCCTCTTTAATATATTAGTATAGATATTAGATATTCCTAAAGGCATTTTATACCTATAAATTTATATAAAACATTCAACATAATACTGTTAAAAGAGTATCGGTGTCGAAAAATCTTATTATTAATTCGGCTTCAAAAACAATTACATAACAATACCGGTCTAGACCTCGTTAAGTTCCGATGCCTTTGTTAATATCCGGCGATTATTTAACATTGATCGTATAACAATTTAATCGATAGAACCTTCATATAATTGCTTAATGCGCGTGCGCAAGTTTTGCTTTGAAAACATATAAGGCGCAGTCATATTTCTGTATTGGTATATAGGCTCTTTATTGCACACCATATACATTCATTTCAATAATTAACAATGCTGTAACTACTAGGTGTGTCCGGTGGTTTCACCCACGAATATTTCCAGTGGAATTTCTCGGGTAAAAACTATTCTATGTCATTCCTGGGTTTTGAAAGAATTTGTACAAAATTTCATCCAAGTCAAGTCAATTCAAGTCAAGCCACTAAATAAATAAATAAATATTCCTGAACATTTAACACAACGCCATCTAACAACACAACGTCTCAAACTAAAGAAAGCTTGTACTATGGGAACTAGATAACTGATAGACAACTTAAACATACTTTTTTTTTGTAATGATATAATACTATATATATTAATGAACACCCAGACAGTAGAAAATTACAATGTTCATCACATCATAATCCTATTCGTGGGGATGGAACCCACACCCTCCGGCGCAATAGACCATTTCTGTATCCACTGCGCCAATCGGGACTAGACTAAAATTACTGGATGGGTTTTGATAAAGTTCCGTATATAGGCTATTAGCTTTAGATTAAGTGAGGTTTCTTTTTATTTCAATCCGAGAAGTCTCGGGAAAAAACTAGTATTTAAAACATACATTACACGAATTAATCACTTAATTCACAGGAACACACCAATTCTACCAGCGCACGCTAGTGGTATGCGAGCCCGACTTGATCAAGCGGATGTGCGTCAACGATTTCCACCACTTCACGGATCGGGGCTTCAATTTCAACAAGGACACGGATCCTTTGGCTGAATCTGTGCTGTTCTTGAAGGGTAGCGAGTGGAAGGGGCTCCGGGCGAAGATATCGCCTATATTCTCGTAGGGTTTCCAAAATATTTAATATGTCTCCAAAGTCTCTATATTGTGTCTTTTTTGTTCAAGTTATATCATAAAAAATATAGTAAGATTGGAACAGTTATAACTATAAATTAGTTAAATGCGATGTAAGTAAGGAAGATTCGATATTATGGCCTTGAAGAATGGAGCGTATATGTCCATCAAAGGCCGGTAAAGCATCTGCGACGCTCCCGGTGTTTCAGGTGTTCATGGGCGGCGGTGATCACTTAACATTAGGTGACCCACTTGCTTCTTTGCTTGTTCTGCCTTTAAAAAATCTTAGATAAGATAAATCTTGTCCAATATTGTCTGTTTCAACCGGTCTAGCACTTTATCAAATGATAAATATAAAACTGAAGTGAAAGAATCCTTTATATAAGTATCTGGAGGCATTTCATACTCTTTAAAACGAATTAAATTGTATTAAACAATGTCAATCTTATTTTTTCAGACCAAATAAACTACGAGGAATGTTCCCACTCCTAGAAAATACAGCTAACGAATTTGTTATTCGCGTCAAAGACCTCGCTAAACCTAAACCTGACGATAACAATAATGAGAATAATGATAAAATAAATAGTGAAACTGTAGCCAAAGATGAAGCATTAGGTAGATTAGTGGATTCTGAGCAACTGGTTGGGGGTTATACCGCAGATGCGATAGTGCCCTGTGCGTTTGGGCTTAAAAGTAATGTTATGGATAACTCCCAAGATCCGTTCGCGGTTGCGCTGCATGCGTTTTACGAGATGAGCTGGTTTAATATATTTGAGAAGTAAGTATTGTTGTCACTGGTTATTGATCATAAGATAGATAGATAAGAAATTTGTTCAGAATAAGGTACACAACACAATAATAAATAAATAAATAGAAAAATAAATAAATAAATAAAACACACAATACATAAGAGAGACAGATAGAAGTATAAACAGAAAACAATAGAAAATACAACATGGGAAGAAAATAATAATAATAATAATAAATAAATAATAAACACAAGTGGTACAAGTAGATGATAAATCTGCAATAGTTTATTACGGTCTCTAGTTTCTTACATAAGAAATGAAATGAAAATGAAAACTGTATTCATTTCTCTCAAATACTAATCTTCAACTTAGAACTAAACTTAGTAGCATAAGAGTGGGAGACAGGAGCCTAAATTAGGTGGACTATACTATAGGACTCCTGGTCTCCACCTCCTGATCAGAAAATTTAAGTGGGGTTTTAGTAGGAAGAGAAAACCTATAGACCATTTACATACTACATGTCGTCTTGCATGAAATTTAAGATAGTGTTAATTTTCGAGATATGTCTATTGCTAAATGAGTTTGCACCTAAACGCCTGTTTTTCAAATTCAAATTCAAAAGCCATTTAGAAAAAATAAAACGTTTTTACAAATACATACAATACGCAAATAATAATACATTCTGGTTCTACATAAAAAATGCCGTGTAAGGCCGAGCACAAAGAAAAAAGAAACAAAAGCAAAAGTGTTAAAGCAAACAACAGCAATCCTCAACTTTACAACCCTCTTTCATAAACTCTTCACATTTTAACAAGAATAATACAATGTCCAGTTGAGTTTAAACATTTAACTTTTTGCAAAAATGTTGAAAGATACAATAATCTCCTTACATTTTAACTTATAAAAACCACAATGTCAGTTGAGTTTAAAAATTGAAACATTTGTAAAAGAGTTGGAAGATATAAATAAATTCATCCGCAAAGACGCGCCCCTCTTTTTTTCTCAATCCCTGACAGTATATGTATGCAAGCTTCCGTTTGCAGTAAGTTCTATAAGTACACACTCATTACCTTTGTGTGCACACGCACACTAAAATAAATAGACTGACCAGGACAAAGTATTGCGATCGTGGTAAAATATTTCGAAAATTCAAAAAATTTTTGGGGCGCATCGTTGTAGATGGCAGTATCTATATGATGAGATTATTTATTTATTACTTCTAACAATAACCGACGGCGCTGCAGAAAAAATATTGTAATGTAATGTTCTCCTCCTTTAGACATAATCAAACCTACCTTAGTAGATCCATCTACCATACTTTAAGACTCTAATCTATAAAGATGTATTTAAGAATTAAGTCTCGTCTAAAGACATATCAAGGTTTCCCTACAGATAACTAATGATTTGACCACTATTTTCCTCAAAATAACTTATTATTTCATAATTATTTCTAGAACCATGCGCCAATTCTGGCCAGCCTTTGTCCTTTTCTTCAAAATACGTATTATTCCTAAAAAAACCCACGACTTCTTCTACAACATCGTGACCAAGGTGTTGAGAGAGAGATCCAGCGGGGCTCAGGAGAAGAGAGGAGACTTCATAGATATGATGATGGCTCTGCAAACTGAGGATAGCAAGACTGATGTGGAAAATGATTATAAAATTAGTAAGTACAAAATTTTTCTTTTCAGCGAAGTAAAAGTGAATTTTGGGTTCTGTTCAATTTGAGTAATGAAAATTGTGCTGATGCTTTCAAAAGCTATATGAAACTTGGTAGTTTTAAAATATTTGGTCTGATAACATTATAGTTAATTAAAAAAAAATAATTTTAAAAAAATAATTGCGCCTAGCTTTTAAAGGTTATTAGTCCATGCAAGTATAAATTTTGATGTTCATGCTAGGCGCACAATAATGATTGTAGTACACTCGGCCGTTTCTATGATGTTAGTTAATTTAAAACTGGAAATTTTCTAAGCATTAGTATTACGAGTCTAAGTCAATATTGCAGCATCTATTTATATTGAAAGAAAAATTTTAACCCAATGCTATGTTTTCTATGAAATTTGACAAGATTACTGCGGTTGCACAGAAATCCAAAAATGGTTAAGGCCTCTAATACACAATCTCCCAATCTTCTTGTCATCTTCTGAGGTCTTTTATTACTTCGTCATTCCAGCGGTATCCAGGGCACCTAACTGGCTGTGTACTGATTTACCAGGATCGTCTATTGTGCTATCAATGTGGCCAAACTTATACAAAATTCGACGAGTACTCGTCAAATTTCTGCAAATATTTAATTTAACTAGTGGTCGAAATTCGACCAAAATAAATTTCAATTTAAATTTAATTTATGTATGTGTGTGTGAAATGCATGGCAGTGTGTGTAATGTTTGAAAAATATTAGCGTTCTGCACTCCTACACATAAACTATAAGTGTGCCAGAGTTAATGCTCCTGCGTCCGCCCAATTTTCGTAAAAAGACGTCCAAAGATTTTGCATCACGTATTAATATAATCTTGTGTTTGTTTTAACGCGAGTACTTTCCATGTTAAATCATATACTTTTTAAAAAGGTATTTTATTAAATTTTATTTTCATCCTTTAAAAGTATTTTATTTAACATGTATTAAGATAACTATCAATCCTGTTTTTAATTCTTTTATTTTTTTAATTGCTTTTTTTTCAATGTCGAATCAAATGTCGGTTTCGAACAACAGACCTTCAAGACAGGACTGCGGACAGAAGCCACTGAAAATCGGTTTATAGGTTTAAACCTCATATTTGCCTGAGTGTTTATCCTTTTTTTGAAAACAACGCCACTATGTACCTTTCACATTATGTATATTTTTATGTTTTTTTTCTCATTAATGTATTTTGAGTTGTATATATATTTTTTTGTAATGTCTGTATTGTTGTGGTGATGTTTTTTAAAAATAAACTAATTTTCTTTCTTTCTTTCTTTTTAAAATTTTATCAGCGGACATGATAATATCAGCGAACGCATTTATCATATTCCTCGGTGGTTTCGAGACCACTTCCTCCACCCTGGCCTTCCTGTTCCTGGAGCTGGCTGCGCACCCTCGCGTGCAGGACAGGATGCGGCAGGAGATCAGGGAAGTGCTGCAGAAGGGCTTCTCGTATGAAGCGCTGCAGGAATTGACGTACATGGAGATGGTGATACAGGGTGAGTGGTTTGTCCAAAATGATCCCAAATTTGGTATTATTCCTGCAATTTGTATATTTATTGGCTGATTTTGCGATTTCTGTGTTTTTTGTAGTAAGTTTTTGTGTAATTTAGGATGGAAAACCTTTTGGTATTATGATTTCGATCGATGAATCGAGAAATTGGTCTTTGAAATACCTCATTGACTTGACTTTAGAAAGAAAGTCAGAGAGAAAAAAGTTTATTTGTCTCATAAACACACCGTATATAGAATAATAATTAATATTTCATCATAATCGCTTCAGAAGTTTTTGCGTGGAAGAGTAACAAACTTAAATACATCCTCATAAATTTACGCATTTATAATATTTAATTATTTATTTATTAATATAAATAAATAATAAAATATAAATAAATAAATATATATTTATTAATACTGTTACAACATATACCTTACATTAACTTATAATCTAAGAATACATGTGCCCCATAAGGGCATGGTAACAAGCGTTATACAATGTTAATATGTATTTATATATTAGAAGGATAATGCGAAACTATTGGGGTTAAAATGATAAATATAATATAACATTAATAATTATATCTACGGAATATAGTACAATATTGAGAATCATATTTACTAAATGTAAGTCGTACTTATCATAAAATTACTGTGGAGGTAGATGATAAAAAGTAGTGATGGCAAATGGTATAAAAGATTGGTGTCGCTATAGAATCGGTTCAGTATTGTACGTTAGCTTTAGGCTGTTACTATGCTCGAATAATGAACCAAATATACTTAAACATGAGAAGGGAACAGTTTTATTTAGTGCCTAAAATAGCATCTCTGGACGTTGTAAAAGGAGTATTGGTTATAATAATAAATACATTTTCAGAGACACTGCGCTTGTACCCCCCATTCCCTACGATACAACGAATGTGCACACGTGACTACAACATTCCCGGCACTAGTAGTGTGGTAGAAAAGGGTACCATTGTACTGTTTCCTACCCTCGGGGTACAGAGGGATGAACAGGTGAGTTTAGAATATTATGTAGATATTGTTAGTTTTTTATGTTACAGCAGACAAGTGAAGCATGCAGTTGCAGTTCGCCTGATGTTAAGTGACTGACCGCAGCCCATGAACATCTGCAACATCAAAGTATCTCGGACTAGCTGCGCCCCAGAGCTTCGCTCCCGTGGGAATATCGGGATGATATATAGCCTATAGCCTTCCTCGATAAATGGGCTATCTAACACTAAAATAATTTTTCGAATCCGACCAGTAGTTACTGAGATCAGCGCGTTCAAACAAGCAAACTCTTTAGCTTTATAATATTAGTGTAGATGACGCGCCGACTTGATGGAAGGGAATGGGAGTAATGAGCAGTAATGAGGAGTTTTGAGAGGAGTGGAATAGGATGGGAGAGGAGTGGTGTGGGAATACAGGCCTCCGGACACCCGTTCACCGTACTGCACACAGTGTAATACTGCTTCACGCCGGTCTTCTGCTGGGCGGTACTTACACCGGTGCGGGCTTGGCCCAATCGTGCAATGCTCGGCTCCCACTCTTTTATTGCTGATGTTATGCAGCAGAATTACCCTCTGTCGTCTCTTACGACATCCACGGGCAGAAATGGCGTGGCGACACATGTATTCTAACCCGTCGCCTCACGGGATAAAAATTAAGATGTTGTAATAAGCTAATAGATGGGGATATGTAAAATTGTGTCGAATGTAAAAGAAATGTACTGTGATTCTACACAACTGGTCAATTATAGAACTAGTCAGTTAACAAGAAATCACAACTAGTCATAACTACTATAAGCAAAGTGAGGGTAGTTGGGTCGTGAGTCGTGAGCCGTGACGTCAATAACACTAAAAAAATGCCCAAAAAAAATTTTTTTTGGGTAAGTAATATTGTTTTTTAAAAGTTGGCAAAAATTCATAAATTGCTATTTTATATTTTATTTATCGACTTTAAAAATTGAGAGCATTTTTTTATCTATGTTACCGCATATCTCTCAGGCTTTTTAGAGCCGATTTCGAACATTCTTTTTCAAAAATAGTGCCATAGTGTAGAGGATGCCTTTACCTTTTTTTAATTTAACAAGATTTTGCAACGATTTTTATAGATTTCAACAAAAGTTACTTTCTACTTTTTAGTCTAGGGAAGTTGGTTCAATTTTTGAAGAAAAAAGTTTTTATTTGAATAATTTTTTTTAAGGATTTTAAACACATTTTTTTTAATTTCCAGTATTTCGAAAATGCCTCCCAATTCATCCCAGAACGATGGTCGGAGGGCAACTCTCCCCCCCCTCCCGGAGTGTACATGCCTTTTGGTGATGGACCGCGCTATTGTATTGGTAAGTATAGTAAAATACGTTTTAGAAAAAAAAAATCTTGTGTTTTTAATTGAATAGGTTTCGAAACTACTGGATCGATTAGAATGAGATTTTGTACAGATATTGCTTGATAGGTAGGATTGGAAGAACATACAATAGCTTTTATCCTGAAAATCCTACGGGAACGAGAGATATACTCAGCTAGTTTGTTATAAACCAATACTATAAAATATTGCAAAAAATAACGTGCATTGTTACTTTTAACTTTAAAATTTTATGGTTCCGTACGGGGTAAAATGCTATTACTCAACTGTCTGTCAGTCTCGCCAGGTTGTGTCTTATACATCGTGCCATAGCAATAATACTAATAAAAAATAATACGCCCCGAATTGTTAATCTCCTGGCTTTTTTGGGAAGTCGGTTAAAAAAAATATTAAATAAATAATTTTAGTATAATCCTGTGTTTGTTTTAACGCGAGTACTTTCCATTTTGAATAAAATACTTTTTAAAGGATAACATAATATTAAACGCGGTTTATTATAAATAAATAATGTATAATAAATCGCGTTTAAAATCCTTTAAAAAGTATTTTATTTAAATAATTTTATTTAATATGGAAAGTACTCACGTTGCAACAAACACAAGATTATACTAATAAAAAATATTTTTTTTAAACCTTCGTGCGCGAACCGACATTTAAATTGGAAAATGTATAGGTCTAATAACAAAAAACATATACTTATTATATATTAACTTGTTTACATTCGAAATATTCATAAACAAAACGTTTTAAATGTCGTACGTGCCTCTTGAAACTATGGCGTTGAAACTAGGCTTAAAGAACTTTATTTCTCAAAGAACATTATACAAAAAAAAACCAACCGGTCAAAATGAATATGACCTGATTGACGCAGTGGTTAAGCAATGGGCTATTGCATCGGAGGGTGTGGATTTGATCCCCACGAGAAGAAAATTAGGATGTGATGAACATTGTAAATTTCTACTGTCTGGGTGTTTATTTATCTATAGTATGTGTGTATTTACAAAAAATATTGTATATATGTTTAAGTATGTCTATCAGTTATCTAGTTTTCATAGTACAAGGTTTGCTTAGTTTGGGACTAGATGGCGTTGTGTTAAATGTCCAGGAATATTTAAAAAAATATATTTTTATTTGAATACTTAAAACTATAAATCAGCATTGTTTATAACTACTTGGAGGCATTAACAAGATAAACTTAATAAACTTGTTTGAACGACGAACTTCGTGTTTTATAATTTTAAACTTAAAAAAATAGCACCTTTGCAACAAAAATCACGGCATTAAACCAAAGTTTTATTTAAAATGTGAAATCAACGAATTTATCGGAAAAAGCTTCGCATACATGGAGTGCACTGTATCACAATAATTTAATTAAAACCAAGTGGAGAGGGTAATTTAATTTATTCACATGAAAACAGAGTTGAATTTTATGGATTTTTGTAAGATTATAATTTTTGTGCTTAACTGCGGAGGATCAAAATAGTATTTATAATTGACTAGCCGCGCCCCGCGGTTTCACCCGTGTAACTTCTGATGCCATGGCAACTCCGGTATTAAAAGTAGCCAAATGTCATTCAGAACACCACCCATACCACTGATAATATAATATACCAAGTTTCATCATAATCGGTTCAGTAGTTTTTGCAGGGGAAAAGTAACAAATACATACATCCTGACAAACTTTCGCGTTTATAATATTAGAAGGATTAGCCACGCTCCGCGGTTTCACCCGCGTAACTTCCGATCCCGCGGGAATTCCGGGATTAAAAGTATCACCTAATCCAACTTATAGCCTATCCATATACCAAATTTCATCCATATCCGTTCAGTAGTTGTGGCGTGATTGGCATTGATTTGATTCTAAACATCCAAACATACATACATCCAAACCATCACATTTATAATATTAGTAGGAAGTACGATTTAGAGTTTGTTTTTGTTGCTATATTACACTCTGTATAAGTACTTATTTCATATATTTACGTAAAAGAATAATTCACAGACAAAAATATAACGGTTATTAAAACTAGTAATAAAAAATCTTAGTTCCATTAGCAATTGTAACTTTTTTAAATCCACTTTTTATTCCAGGTAAACGCTTCGCAATCATCCAAATGAAATGCTGTCTAGCGCGACTTCTGCCCCACGTGGTCATAAGGCCCGTGGGGCAAAGTGCCCGGACAGGCCCGTTCGAGCCCGACCCTTTATGCCCCATGACCCTACACCCCGCTAACTCTAGGGTCATTATTAGTTTATTGTAATGTGATTAATTATAATGTAATAAAATGTGCAATTTATTTTTAAACCGAGTTTTATTTTACATACTTGACAATCTTTTTATACTTTATACTTATAAATAAAACATGTAGTTTAAAAAACTTCGGCTTTAATTTATTTTTGACCAATACTAGTACAATTTTCAGCTTCATAATTTAATTTTATAATTATGTTATGTTAGCAATTTACAAAAGATTTTTTTGGAAGCTTTAATTCTGATATAGTGTTAAGAGCGACTTCTGCCCCACGTGGTCATAAGGCCCGTGGGGCAAAGTGCCCGGACAGGCCCGTTCGAGGCCGACCCTTTATGCCCCATGACCCTACACCCCGCTGACTCTAGGGTCATTATTAGTTTATTGTAATGTGATTAATTATAATGTAATAAAATATGCAATTTATTTTTAAACTGAGTTTTATTTTACATACTTGACAATTTTTTATACTTATACATTAATAAATTTTACGAAAGATTTTTATGGAAGCATTAATTCTGATATAGTGTTTAGTGGGACTTCTGCCCCACATGGTCATAAGGCCCGTGGGGCAAAGTGCCTGGGCAGGCCCGTTCAAGCCCGATCTCTTATGCCCCCGCCTACTCCAGGGTCATTATTAGTTAATTGTAATGTGATTAATTATAATGTAATAAAATGTGCAATTTATTTTTAAATTGAGTTTTATTTTACTTGCTTAGCAGTTATTTTGTACTTATAAATAATAAACATTTTATTTATTTTTTTATATACTCCGAATTTCTCTTTCTTTTCTACTATAATAATAGCAAAAATATTCCGAGAGCTAGGACCATTTTTGGGGAGATGTTTGGCTTCTTACTTAAACCTAAACAAACTCCAAAAATAAAAAAAAAAAACATTTCTTATATATATTTTGTTTCAGAGAACATGCAATTTTTAAAATGAAGTAGTTTGTTTAAAGAATAGAATTTTGCCGCACGATCTTGCAAAAATGTAAATATGTACATTCAAGGCAACTTGTAATTTTAATACGGTATTATTTAAAGCTAACATATATCAAAAAGACAGGTCTTTTTGGTGGGACTTTCTACCTACCAGGTCAAAAAAGCCCTGCTACACACCAGCCAGGTCTACAGTTCCCTGTTAGGGTATATAGGAGAGGTATCAGACAAGTTTACAGCTTGCCTCAAATACCTAGCTAGCTCCTAGCTCTTGGAATATAATATATTTCCTAGAATGAATTTAAGCGAAAAGTCTGAAAAAAATCGCGATTAATACTTAATTTTGAACACTTAAAACTAAAAACTACGCAACAATTTCACCTTTCACATTTTAATTTAATATAACCCTATCATTTTGATAATCAAATACGTCTTCATAATTACATTCCGGTGGTAAAAACGTAACATGAACCACGTAAGCATATATATTGTCACCTCAGCTTACACCCGTACAAATATCAAACAAAGCAATTCTTCGAAATCGATAAGGTTGTTTTGTTTTAGGGTCCCGTATCTAAAAACGGGATAATATTACCACAGATAATATAATACTATATTAGAAATTACTAAGCATGTCTGTCTGTCCCAAGGATGTAAATCATACACCGTGATAGTCAGAAACCTGAAATTTTAACAATTTAAGTATTGTCATTGCTTCTATAGCGACAAATAATAAAAAATAAATAAATATTAAGGAGATCCTCATACAATAAATGTGAGTTTTTCCTAACAGGTAGACGCTTTACATTTTCACAGAATATTTAGTTTTATTTAACCATTCAAAATAAATAAAGTAAAATTAATAATAATATAAATATTACAATAAATGTGGTTTTCTTTTATAGATTCTACGGAACCGTTCATGCGCGTATCCAACTCGTACTTGGCATTTTTTAAATGATCTTTCATGACAAAGCGGTCCTCATATTTTTTTAACAACTTTATAAATGTATGTCAAAAAATACGCCCCGAATTGATAACCTCCTGCTTTTTAGCAAGTCGGTAAAAAGTAGCTTAGAAACTTATGTATAATTTTTAAACACCTACTCAATGACACCCTAATTATTCATGTTGACTTTTTTATCCCTCAGTGATATATGTGTAGATTAATATACTTATTAAAATATATATGTATAACTATATCTTTTTTTAATTCGAATACACCCAATAAGTTAAGCCCAATATTAATTTTAAAAAATATATTGAACTACAATAAACAACTTTTTCGTGAACTGCAAGCAATTAAACATAATTCTAAGTTTTATCAATATTAATCATCATCCTACTATTTTCTCCTTTTACCCCTTGCAGTTGTCTGGAAGAGATCGCTTTTGAGTGATAAGGCTGCCTTTTATTGTTGGTAGATTAGTCGTAAGATGCTTTTAAAGTAAATTAAGTAAATTAAGTAATAAAATATTCTAAACATTTTTTAGGTAAGTCGACGCGAGTTCTAGTAATATTTTGTTTATACAAGCTGATTTGTTTGTGTTCAGTAAGGGATATATAAGTGGGCCACTCAATATACTATCCCAGTACAGTTTACGTTTTTATAGTGTAAAGCTGGTTCTTGTGTAATAACGAAGTTTAAAATACCCCCTAAGTTTTTATAAATTTTATGATTGGAAGATTGAAGGAATCTTAAAATGGTAAGATATCTACTTTGTATTATATTATATTAAAATAAATAATAGAATAAACTACATAAAAATAAATTGAGCAAGATTTATTTTAAAAGCTTTAATTTTCAAGATTATAGATATTTCTACCGCTGAATGATAAATAATATGTCAATAATTGAGCAAAAGCACTCGGTATGGAGCCCAAAATATTATCCTTTAAAATGTTTTAATGGAAATAGTATTTTAATTTGGGAAAACATACTTCCGAAATCTACACTTTTCCTATGTATGCAAAACTTTAAAAATATTGGTTGTGCAGATAAACTGAGAACTTTTTATGTCGAAAACTGAATCAAAAAATTTCTTTTAAATAGATTCGTTCATGAAATAATAATTTATTAAAGTTGTGAATTTTTATTAGCTTTTTTGTAGTGTACTTAATAAGATTTAAATGAATATTCAATCAATTAATCATTTATTTGTTTGCAAGAATATGTGTAATACATGGCTTAAAATTACTATATACTATAGTTCCAACATACTTGCCTTTACAGACATACAAATCAATTATATCATTAATATTTAGTTAATAATGACAATTTTAAATAATTAAATGCAAATAAAAAAATACAAATAATAATAAATAACAATTTAAGTAAATTATTTTCAAACAGACAATACAGTCAAATCATTTATTCAAAATATTAATACATATCTAAAAATTTTTTAACAGTGGTCACAATATTAAATGACCTGCTTAC